>JAYXIM010031387.1:0-12252 GCA_037575425.1 Anastrepha fraterculus | reverse complement strand
GTGGCTAAAGAAATCCGCTAATAACAATGCAGTACTTCATATACCATATACTTCCCGCTCCCCCTTAACATCTATCTAAAACTATGAGTCAAATTGGAATCAATTGGTCACAGTTAAATGTTGCTTGCGATATTTGGTAAATTTTGTCCAAGAACTGAAGATTAACTGGAAAACCGTTCAAACCCGTTTGGATAAAGTTATTCCCAAAAAAACAAATGGACGTGTGGGTGCCACATGAGCTGCAGCAAAAGAACTTTTTGGATCGAGTTCACCCTTGTGATTATTTTATGAAACGTAATAAACTCGACCCTTCTTTGAAGATATAGAAAATGGGTTAAATATAAAAAAAGTGGTTGTGGGCAAGTCGCGGTGATCCGGGCCAAAACAACGTCAATCGCGGCGTTCAACATTCTTACTGTATACACGTATATGTGTCAATGCAGCGGCATATTTATGTTGTTACGACAACAATAGCAGCTAGTAACATGTTTCGTGAGATGGAAATTGGCTCAACCATTATGAACTACTCTGAAATGCGGTAAAAATTCAATTAGGACCTCTACTATAAACAACTTACCAGATTGAGATTGTTGAACTGCCAAAGCTGGATTGGATTTACGAATAGGAAGAGAGTTGCGTTCCATCAAAACAACAACAGGCCTCACATGTGTTTCGCTTTTATGTCGAGAAAACCCAGTACATTTCAAAAATTGTGAACAACTGACGGACCGATTGGTGCAAGAAAATCCACAGCTCTTTTTAATTTAATTAGTAGATTTTACAATGGCTCGAATAATGCAATAATTCATTACAAAATAAAATTTTGTTGGTAATGGTACTCCTCGATATAAAAAAAACCTCTTCTTTTCGCCAAACTGGTATAGCTAAACCTATCTAGACATAGTGAGAGATAGCGAGTAGAGAAATGACGAATTGAAAAAACCTAAAATAAAGCAAGCAATCCCGCTGTTTGGGTTTTTTTGTACTCATTTAGAGAAAGCGCGGGTTAGCTGTTTTGGATTCTTCGACAGTGTTTTCCAATACTCCCTAGGGCTCACCGGTTAAAAGCGCGTCAGAGTCTTCGTGAGGCTCACGTGAAAGCCCCTCCAAATTATCTCGATTATACGAAATAGGCTTGGGAAAATGAGCCGCGAAAAATTTGTAACAACAAAAACCAAGATTTCTTCAATCGCGGTATTATGGAATTGCTTTCAAAATGTACGAAAATAATCAATAACTAAGTAAAAGTAAGTAATGGTTTTTATTAGTTTAAAAATATTTTGTAAATTTTTTTAAGACAAGTATTTTTGAAAATAATTACACTAAGGTTCAGAAGTAAATTCTTAACTTTAATAGAGTCTAATAGTCATTAATAGGTAACTAATAGTGGCCAGTTATTGATTTCTGAATACCATAATTAATATATTAATACTTAAAATGGAAATTACAGAACTACAAAAGCATCTAATCATGAGACCAGAGTTAAAAAGTTGTTGAATGCATGGCTATAAAATGTCACAGGCATGGAATATTTCAAATAACCTTATTTTTGAGCTAATATAGATTTTTGCTAATGTGTGAAGTAAGGGTACAATAGACTTTAAGGTCGACACAATGAACTTCATGTCTTGTTAAGCTTCAAAGAGAGTGGGATGAAGCTCATGAAAAGCTACCTTGGAGGCAGAACGCAGAAGATTAAGACCAGAAAATTAACATCTCAGCCTAGATAACTCTCTATGTTTGAACGCGTCAAAGTCTTATGTCTTACCTATATGTAATAGTGTGGTGTATGTTGTTTTGTTGTTGTTAAGTTACATATATTGGACTGATTTGTTAATGAACTAACTCCACATTGAGTGGAGAACTGCTGTCGTTTGAAACCGAATAGAATATCGGTGGGAAAAAAGGGCATGCCTGAAATGAAGCGCCTTAACGGATTTCTTATGAGCCATGGCGCATTCATTCCACGTAATTACTTTGGAAATTTTTAGTATCTTAGGCATGCCAGAAACTTTAGAAATCTTGTCACTTAAAACATCCAAGAAATACAAAATCAATGGCAATTTGAGCGCCGAATATGCTGCTCTTCCCTTATCACTTAGTGTAGCCGTTATCCCAGATGAAGCAAAAGCCAAACAAACTCCATTTTAAGACAATTGGTTGCCTACATCATATTAAAAATAAATGTTTTTCCATTGCCGTCAGGCGCTCCACGGAAGAGTAGACAACTTCTTCGCCATTCGAAATTGTGCTGTAGGCTAGTTTTTGTTCGAGCAGCAAAAAGTTTTCGTTTTCTCCAACAACTGTGCAGAAATCATTAGCGATGTACAGTTATTCTCACTCTAAATCACGATCATGAAGTTCAAGTGCAGTATTTTGAGTGAGTTATTTGCTGTTGATGGAGATGCATATGCTCACACGAAACTCAATGGAATCGTCACTGTTTACGCTACCAAGACGGTGCAAAATATATTCGCTCAAATCCATTTTCAAGTTTTCCCACAAATCTTCCGGGTTGGACAGAGGACATGCAGTCCAAATTTTGGTGAGTAAGATTCGAAAATGTAGCCGAATGGGTTGGCGCGTGCCCTAGCTCGAATCTTCACGCATGAAACACCAAATCAAACGGTCGTCCCTCGGCAGGCAATAGCAAACCTTCGAGTGTATTTCTGCCAAGAAAAAGTTCCTCATAAAACTTATCAGCCGGCGTAAAATTGCAGGCCCCTCCTATTTCTGCTGTGCATCTCCATGAAAGCTTAGCCAAAAGCTCTATGAAAGGTGTAAGCACCAATTATATATATACACATGGGCTGAAAAGTCTCGGGTCTAACACATAGCTGGCATTAGTTTTATTGCATACACCTCTTTTTGAGTTAGTACTAATCTTAAAAATACAGCTGATACAATTTCCTGATATTCTATGCATTAGTTTGTGAGTTATTGAACTAATAATGACGCTGCTTTTGTTATTAAATATACCGGAATTTTTGCGTCGATATGTGACAATGGATGATCCATCACTTCACTTCAGAATTAAAACGATCGTTATCTGAGTGGACTCCAAGTGAACCTCTTCTACAGCTCCCGAAAGCGGAACAATCGCCTGGAAAGTTTATGGCCTCGATATTTTGGGATGTGTGTGGTGTAATATTCATCGACTATCTTGAGAAGGGAAATACTAGCGACAGTGAATATTATAGCGCAAGGGGTGCATTTGAAGGCCGAAATTACAAAGAAACGTCCGTATATAGCAAAGAAAAAAATGGTGTTCCACCAAGGCAACGCACTGTGTCACAAGTCAATCATGGTCAATGCACTCTGTTTTTTGCCTTAATATAAAACAGAAACGGTTCTTCTTGGGGATTAGGAATTTATGCACAAATGATATGATGTATTTGATTTATATGCCATATCTGAATGGGAGCAAGTAAAGTTCTGCTATTCACTGCATACTATACATCCAGCAGTGAGTTCCATCACGTATCGGGGTCAGCTTTCTTGTTACCTTTTTGGTCACCAAGCCTTTCCATGTTGCGTTTATAAATTGTCTTAAAAAATTTAAATTGTCTATAATTCGACTGTGACGCCACCTAGTTATCCGAAACTTAATATTTCGGATACACAACTTTTGATTTGAAAATGGGGGCTAACGGGATTGAAGCTGATATACAAGTAGTAGAAGTATACACTTGGTTTCCGCAGTAAAAGCGAACGACTATCGAAAGTAGCTGAGCATTAGCCGAGGCTTACTTGATTTACATGTAAAGGGTGGTTAAATTTCAGGAGCCGATGTTGAATAGGAATCATACCTAAACGTCAAGCTCTTTCTGTATTTGATTTCAAATTTTTTAATTTCAGACTAACTCAATTTGAACCATTAAAGACACATACTCCAGCAAGGCGTTAAAGTTATTCAGGCTTATTATGAAAACCAGCGTTCAAACCAAAATGCATCTCGCGCACTTCGTGATTTTTTCGGTCAATTTAATCGTCCAAATGTGCGTACAATCGGAAAAATTGTGCAAAAGTTTGAGCAAACCGGGTCTGTAGGAGATGTGAAAACACCAGTGCATGCTCGTACTGCAGAAAATATTGCTGCTGTTCGCGATAGTGTGGTTGAAGAGCCGTCCACCTTAACTCGTCGTCGTGCTCAACAATGACAATTGACTCAAGAACTAAAGCCTCTTGACCATTTCAAGCGTTGTCAATAGTCAGAATGGTGGCAGGAAATAGCAACAGTGAATGACCAATTTTCGAAGAAAATCATCTTCAGTGATGAGGCACATTTTCACCTCAGTGGAATCGTCAATAAGCAGAATTGCGGCATTTGGGCGAATGATAGTCCAAGAGTGATTGCCGAAAAACCAATGCACCCAAAAAGAGTGACTGTTTGGTGCGGTTTATGGGCCGGCGGCATTATTGAGCCGTATTTTTCCCAAAATGAGGCCGGTTAGGCAGTTACTGTGAATAGTGTTCACTATCGTGAGATGATAACGAACTTTTTATGGCCCGAATTGAAAGATATGGCTGTGGACGACATGTGGTTTCAACAGGACGGTGCCACTTGTCACACAGCTAACGAAACAATGGCTCTTTTGGGCGAAAAATTTGATGGCCGAATAATCTCACGTCGCGGCGATGTCAATTGGCCGCCAAGATCATATGATTTGACATCGTTGAACTTCTTTCTTTGGGGTTATTTGAAAGAAAAGGTGTACGTCGATAAGCCAGCGACAATTCAAGAGCTAAAGGATGAGATAATTCGGCGCATTATGGGCATAGAACTGCAACTATGCATGTGCCAATATTATCATAATAAAGAGAAATGACAATAATTTCCAAAAAAAGATTGTATTTTATTCAAAATCAACACCGGCCCTTGAAACTTAACCAACCTTTATAACAACTATTTCGCTATTTAATTTAATTTCAATTTTTCATTTGCTAAGTAGACTATACTAAATGTATTACCTTGACTTGATTATATTATTACAAAATAAAAAACAAAAACATGCATGCGGCAATGCCAGCGATCGTCAGGTGGTTTTCTTTTTCGAATGCAATAGATAGATACTTCTCGCTTCTGTAAACAAACTACTAAAGTCATAGCCTTCGTTGGCATAAGAGTTATATTTTCGCCGCATGTGGCTAAAGTGGCTTATATGCTGAAGGAATAGGCAAAAAAAGACTCTCAGCATAGTTACGAAAAATATGGATGGTTCACCGGGAGTGTTGTAGGCATAGAGGATGAGTTTGTAGTAGAGGTGATAATCAAGTAATTAGACATAAAATCAAAATATAAAGTATTTTCGCATACCAGTATCATTTTCTATAAGGCATACCTAGTACATTGGTATTGGCAGTATTTTCCAGCATTAAATCACCATAATGCACTTTAACAGGTTAAATTTTTGAGTGAAAAATGTGTCATATGTATGCATGTTTGTATTGTGAATTCACTAAGTTCGCTCCAACCTTGGTCTTTCGTCATTTTATTACAAAGTAAGCGTATTGAAAAGTTCATCCCCCTTTGAGTAAAAATCATTTTTTTGTATTATACATTCACAAGAAAATGTGCTTGCCTTGTAAGTACACATTGTAGCACGGAAAAGCTGAAAAAGAGTAACAAATAAAAAAAAGTATGTCAATGGAAAGATTTCAACGACTCTTTATTCCAACTCGTATCACTACTTGCCATCACCTGGCCCGGTTACCAATCAATGAACTACAAAAGCAAAGCCCATTGTCTGGCTATGCGACAGCAGAATCGATGTATGTACGTGTGTTTTCTGTTACTTTGCATTTGTTGTAGCAATGCATAGACATTGCTTTTAATTGATGTGTCTGTCATTGCGAGCGAGTCACAGGGAGCAAAAAATTAGGCAAACTGACCAAACGTATTCAATTGTATCCGTGTAGAAAGAAATGCAGTGAAACGGAGCGCAACGGGATAGCACCACAAAGAAAACTACTGGGTAAGCGGCTGACTGACAACAACCGGATGTTTACAAACTCGAATGCCATTGAGGGAACTCAACAAACAAACAATAAATCGATTGAATAGGCGATAGTAGGCGCGTCCAATCGCTCAAACATTACGAAAAACCATCACAAAGTCATACATATTTTTTGCCTTTGAACTCGAACGGACATATTTACAGGGTGGTTCATACCGCATTTTCTTTTTATTGCATCTTATTTTGACGTGACGGCTCTTTCCCGCTGGAAATCTTGACAGCACGTCGGCATCATCTCTCCGTGGAACGCAATGTGAATGAATTGCAAACTTGTTTCCACAGCCGAATGTTGTGTAGTGCAAATAGTGCTTTTATTAAAAGGAAGCCAAAATCAAGCAAAAGTTCCACATCTGAGAAAGGAAAAATCAGCAAGTGATCGTAAAAAAGCCAATATAGCCACGGAGTGTGACAGTTGGCTGCGATGGCTTGGATTTTAATGCGATAGCATTGGACCATTTTTTGTTGTTTTTGCAAATATTGGTGGAAAACAGAGACACATTAGCGGGAAATTGAGAACGTGGACTTGAACGATCTTTAATTTCACGCGCTAAACTACACAGGCCATGCTACAATCAATCTTTTGCCCGCCGAGCTCATTAATCGTGTTATCAGCTGTATCGATGGCCACCTTGGAGCTGACATTTGACGCCGTTAAACGAGTTTTTTTTTTGTTTTTTTTTTTTTTTTGAAGTGCCGTTACGAACAAATTTTATTCAATTAATGATTCAATCTCTCGTGAGTAAGAGCCAAAAACTCCCATCAAGGTCTTGGAAAACCGAGTTAACAGGAGATCCTGCCGAGGCAACCACGTGGTGAATGAATTGTTGGACATAAACCATTGTATGGATCACCCAGTTGCTCAGTGAACGCCAATCATTCGGCATCCGCCTGCACACTCATCAACATTTTTACATATGTATGTGTATATGTTGTATCCTTATGCATGTGTGCACATATGTATATAAATACATACCTCCATGTACATATTTGCCAAACTTAAATGTTTTTTATGTATATGTTTACAAATGAATTGCTCTCTTTTATAAAGATATATGTGTTCCAAGTTTCTTTTCCACCAAAGTTGTTACTCTTATTTATCCCTCCTTTTGTTATACATACATTTCTTTCAATATGTCCATATGTATGCGTGTACATACACCGTTTTTACGTTTTTATTTACCATTTTGCGCTCTACTGCTGTATTTTCAATTTGTTTCCATTGTTTCTGTACATGCCATTATTTATTTACATGACAGTTCTTTTGTTCTTAAATTAATTGATTTGGAATTGTGACCCTTTTAATGGCTGATGGACTGCTCGCAATTAAATGATGGGTCGTTGAGTTGCTCGTATCGCCAATGAAAGGCCAATGGAAAATGTGATCCTTATGACACTGTTTCTGTTGAAAATTAATATTATATTATCGGAACGATGGAAGTGTATGTGTGTGTATAAGGATATAAATACATACATATGTACGAGTATTTATTTACCCTAGTAAAGGGATCATTTTGAGAATTTGAATATTTGTTATACTTATTGATATATTACAAAACAAAAAATGCTAAACTAAATGGTTATTTGTAATTTATGAGGTCATTAAGAAATATGGTAAGTGAGGACGAGGAATTGATTATATTAGGTGAAGTAAAAGATTTTTCAACTCTTTATCGCTCTATTGCGGCGATGAAAGGAATATATGTACATATGTATGTACATATATACACATGTACGTTTAATAATTCCTACGCATATGATTTCAAATAGGTTTCGGACTAGTCTTCAATTCCTGGGCAATAGGAAAAGTGCTCACGTGGCGATCCAGCTCAACGATTTCTTTGTCTTTATCAACATTTTTGACGATTGGCCTACCAGAATGGAATCGTTCATTTCACTGCTTTGTTGTTGTTTGTTGTATTGCGCACAAAGGGCTCGCACAAATTTTTTTAGTCGCCTGCTCTACCTTTTCCCCTTAACCTTAGGGGTATTGAGGGATATTATGAATTTCCTATTTTTTTCCTCCACTTTGGAAGGTAAATTTTTACATAACAAGTAAGAAAAACTAAATTCCGAATTCAACTGTGCCGACTGAACTTTATGTAAATTTTAATACAATTTTATTTGGGCTGGCTGGAATTAATTTGGGTATTTAGAATCAAAAAAACTCTTAGCCAGATAGACAATGAGAGTTATAGCTTGAAACATCAGGCAGATGGGTGGAAATTTAGCCCGAACGTATAAAGAGCGGGTGAAGTTCTTAACCGGTCTCAATAATATTTACATATATCTTATCAAATTAGGTACCCCACCCAATCCACGCGGCAAGTTTGGGCAAGTTTTATTTGGACCATATAGAGATGCGCACATTTACCCAAACGTGGCAGTAGCGCCGCCCATCTTTCAAAATCTTACTTGTCCCGCAGCTTTCTCCAAATTGGTGAAACTACAGTATTTCGTTGCTCATTTTTTACATACATATGCATAAGGGGCAAAGTTTCTCAGAAATATTAAAGTTGTTTATAAATTTTTAACAAGGTTCCAAGCGACTATGACTTTTATAATAAAAGTTGCGGAAACACTTTATAAAAAAAATAGAAATCCAAATTATTTTGTGTCAAAAAGTGCTTCCTTTTTCGATCGAATAACAACGGCTGAAAGTTACTTTTAGTTTTCGCGCAAAACAAAAAGCTCGGGTAAATAATATTAAAAAACCTAACTCAAGTTTAGTATATCTGGTGCCAATCGATTATTCTTGACTTTTAGATTTCAAAAGTACATAATATACAGAGAATTTCGTTATAGACTAGAAAGACTTTGGGTTTAGATTCTGTGATTAAATTCATGACGAAAGAGAACAAAAAGTTGCGGTCCAACTCAAATGCCTTGGAACAGCAAATGGATTGCTTTTGGTGTTTAATAACCAGTGCGCCGAATTTATTTTTAATTTTCGCGCTCCTTCAAGTTCATGATATAAAATCAAAAAGTTATCTAGTAAGTAATTTTATTGACCTACGAATAAACTCAAGCATGACACTCCTACATCAAAAGATATGCTAATTTTTAGGCAAGATAAAAATAGATCTCATAATTGGATCTCAACTTTTAGATCTACTTCGCCATGTTCTTAACCACAGAATATAACTTTGAAGACTTTCTAGTCGGTAACTCGGACAAAAACCAACTACGTTGATTTCCGTGATGGCTAGTAAATATCGATTCTTAACCCGCCGTCTGTCGTGCCATTTTTTACTTCTTTATCCATCGCGTGTGGTCCTTTATGACCTCAAATTTAAATAATTGCATTTGAAATATTTTAAAATTCATTATTAGCTTTCTTTAATAAAAATTTTATTTACATATATTTTAAATAAAAAAAAACACATGTAATACTTAACAAAAAATGTATTCGCATTTACGAAACAGTCCATAAATTATGTGAAATCATTGATTGCTTTAGTAAACTAAATAGAAAGTTTATATCTATAACTTTCATGTTTTTAAAACTAAAAGAGGTATTGCAAGTTGAGAAAAGCAAAAACACTTTTATTCCATGTATTCCATTACTAGGCAGTGCAAAGTTTGTTTGCAATGGGCATATGTTTTTGTGCATTTTCTGTCTAATTTCTGAGAACAAAATTCACAACTACGCTTTTTTCTTTCGGATTCTGGAATATTTTCTTGTTCGTGGGAGCATTGTGGAATACGCTGAATGTGAAACTAGAACTACCAAGACAATGTTTTAATTGTATTTCGGCAAGCAAGATGAGCTTCAGTTAGGAAAAATGCCAAAAATATAATGAAATCCTTCAATCCTTCCTCCTCCATATGCGAAAGGTCAAATATTAAATGAGCATTTACACAACCAATGTTCAGTATTGAAAAAAAATAAAATAAACGAGGAAGAGTGGATTAATTAGATTTCAGTCCATCATCAACACCACCTTTAGTAAGATTGTAAAATTCAACAATTTCTAGAAGTTCTTTATGTGACGTGTTTATGCAAAGTTGAGAGAAGCATTCTGCCACTTTCTAGATAGCTAAAGGATAGACAGACAGTTTTTTGGTTAAAAGAAAAAGATGTATGCACTTTATACAGTATAAATAACTTAACTAAAGAACATACGACATTGAATCTTAGGTGATCTGTAAAACTCAATACAAATTGAGTTTTACTACACCATTTAAATAACCAGAGAGTTAACAAATTACATTGAGCGAATTAAATTATGGTATAAAAAGAACAGTTTTGGTTGTTATACTCGTATTTATCAAAATCTATTTTCTTGAATATAAAGCACGAATAATGAACCTAATTAGACTTTCTCATCTCATTTCTCCATTTACTGCGTCAATTATTTCCCTTGATTCTAGAAAGTATTTCCCCAAATATCTATATTTGATTCTTTGGAGTATTGGATATTTTCCCAGGAAGTGCGTCATATTTTCTGTCTAAAGATCCAAGCATACAAAAGCTTCTAAATTTTCACTTAAATATGTTTTATCAATACAGTGATCGAGATCCTTAACTATACGAGAGCTTTTTAACGTCCCCTCCCACATTTTCTCTTTATCTGCTTTGTTTAGATTTTCAACAAGCAATCCAATATTATTTTTCCAAATTTCCTAAACCTTATATTTTCTCTGCCTAAAATATTTATTTTCCCAATATTATTTTGGTCATCTTACGAGGTAGTATTTCATTCAAATAAAGTTTTGTTAATATATCCTAAGTGTAATACCAGATTAGAATTGATGATTATTGATATGGATTATTGATATGGTATGGGGTATGATTTGGTACAAGCTATTAAAACCAGATGAACCAGTTGACGGTGCACGCTACCAACGACAATTGGCCGATTTGAACAGCGCTATACACCGAAAACGCCGAAAACGATAGATTCACGAATTCCATCTCTGAGGTCTTGAATCGACCCTGGGCTATTGGCGTAGACCTTCTCTTTCACGTGGCCCCAAAGAAAAAAGTCACAAGGTGTTAAATCACAAGATCTCGGTGGCCAATTGGGATCACCTCTTCGAGAGATAACACGGTCCGGAAACTTTTCCCGTAAAAGATCAATGGTTTCGTTGCTTGTGTGGCACGTAGCGACGTCTTGTTGAAAATAAACGTTGTCCAGATGAATACCATCCAATTCCGGCCATAAAAAATTGTGAATTATCTCTTGATAGCGCAATCTATTACCAAATAACCCCTGTTATTGGAAAACCTTTTATTTATCAAAACATAACAACCAAAAAACGATTAGTCGGTATGACTGCAGCTATGTCTCGTACTAGAATAATAAAATATTGAAAAATAGTTTTTTTTTATTATTTCACTAAAACGAATTGTTTGTCATAAGCTGAAATCAAATTACTTTTTTATTACAAGTAATTTTTTACTTCTTATCTGTAAGGTTTTGTAACCATAGCCTTAAAAAAATAAATGAAATATTCTGTTTACATTTTAGCCCAAAGCGTATTTATCGTATGGGTTCTAACGGTATTGATATTTTTTAACTTGATATGTTTGTATAAAATTGTACATGTAAGCATATACGCATAAATATATGTTTAAATTGACGTTAGTTTTTTTGTTTAAAATATATAAAAATAAATTAAATGTTAATTAGGGACTAATTTGATTATTTGAATGATTATAATTATTGAATTTGATTATTTTTTTGTGACATTTTTTCTAAAGATTAGTACATTTTTTTTCGCTCACGTCAACAATGATTACAACAACAAGTGTTGAATTGTTATGCCGTTAATATCATTGTTAATTGCATTGCTAAAGCACTTTTTGTTTTTTCAAAGTAAGCCTAAAGCATAGCGGGAATCAGTTTTTGTTCCGCTTGTTGAGTCGGAAGGACCCAATACGAATAAATTACATTTTTTTTAATCTAGAAGTGAATGGAAATCGGTTCTGGTCGGAAGGCTTGAGTTTGTTAGTTAGGCAAGCCTTTTATTGTTTGCGGGAAAAAACAAAAGTAACATTTGAACTGTTATTATTTGACTGAAAGCAGACGCCAGCTTTTAAAAGTTTACATTGGACATTTTCAAAAAAGTTGAAAAGTAAAAGCATACAGGCTTTGAAAAATTTTATCTACAACAATACTTGGTCACGAACTTTGTCTCTTTGACAAATTTAGTAACTATTATTTTGGGTCTCTGTTTTTCACAAGGCTATAAATTCTCTGACGGCCCTGAAAATGCATTCGAATGCTGTACT
>JAYXIM010031361.1:0-199462 GCA_037575425.1 Anastrepha fraterculus | reverse complement strand
TTAAGGTAGGCACCGTTAAGGGGGAGCCTGGTTTATAAGGTCAAAAAAATCAATTTTTTTTTTCGTTTTAAGCGATTCCTAATATATTTCAGAATATTCACACAAAGTTACAGAGCCTAATTCTCAATATTTCCGTAGATACAAAGCCAAAGGTAGGCGAGCGTTAGGTAGTTACGCTGTGACCGGACAGCTATAGTACAAACTTTATCTTCTTTTCTCGACTTTTCATTTTTATGATTTCTTTGAATTGGCGTACATGAATGAAAAAAAAACTAATGAACCTTTTGAAATGAATCATAGCTTGTTCCCTTCAGTATTAAATTCTCTTCTATTTGAACTAACAAAATAGATAAAAAAAATTTTCAAGATTTTTATACCAAGTCAGGTGAATTTTTTTTTTATAGAAAGGCATTTTTTTCTTTAGCACCTCCAAAAAGTTGAAATTTTGGAATTTCTCTCAGTTTTCTTAGTTCATCTAGAATAAAAAATCATGATAATTAGAAATCCATTTGAATTTTTTGCTTTAGAGATAATAATTACGAGCTTTATCTTGTACGCCAGTTGGAAACTCCAGCGTTGCAGCGCTCTACTAATTTCTATGTTAAACATTTTTTCAACTTATTTTAACCAGTACAAAAATTGTTTATACTTTTTAAATGTTCATAAAAATATAGAAAAAACTTTGCAGTGCTAAATTAATTTTTTCTTTAAAAAAAAAAATCGCAAAGAGATGCAATTTTTAGACCTCATAAACCAGGCTCGCCCCTTAAATGTGATTGTCTAATTGCTCATAACTCTATCAATAATTTCGTAAATTTTACATAGAATCCCCAATTGGGTGTCACTTGTTTGCTGATGCCCTTGCGTAAAGGCTGCAATGGTTTAAACCTAATAGAGGCTACTCATGTTTTTCTTGTTGAACCAATTCTTAATCCTGGTGAAGAAGCGCAGGCAATTGGACGCGTGCATCGTTTCGGGCAATCAAAGTATTTATTTTGTCCTTTTTTATTTTATTTTTTTTTATATTTTAAACACAGTTATTCTAATTTTTTATTTCAAGACCCACTACCGTTCATCGTTTCATCGTTTGCAATACAATTGAGGAAAATATATTCAATGTCGTAAATGCTGGTAAACAATCGCAATCTAACTGGGAATTCAACAAAATGTCAGTTGAAAGTTTGCGTAATTTATTTCTATTAAGAAATGATGTTAGCGAAGAGTATATAACCAACACTGATGAGCGGATGTGACAGAAATGTGTAACAATCTGACAATAGTCGGTCGTATCCGACTCGCATTTGGGTATGAAAATTACCTGAGACGTTATATCGTTTGTATCGTTTGTACAGCGCTTTTTACGTTCATATCCCGTTTTAAATTTCTTAAACTCTGCGAAATACGAATTCGCCGGTCAAAATAATATGTGATTTCATTATAAGATCATTTATGTATGTACATTGACAACTACATAATGCGGTATATTATTAGTCTAACGCGAGTTTCAGAGTGTAAAACTGCCAAGAACAAGATTTTCATTAATCCATAACACTTTTGGGTGAATAAAAAAATCAAACCGCACACCTTTACAGTATTTATGTATTGTATATGCATAGACAATGCATTATTTTTGCTAACAATAAAGGAAATTATTACTTCCATCTCTACTGTACTTAAAATTAGTTGTTTATATAATAGAAAAAAGAGATTACTTCACATGGTGAGTGTTGGTCAATTATGTACATATATATTTAAAAATGAGGCTACAACTAAGCGTGAAAGTTGCTGGAACTTAAGTTTCCACGGCAGTCGGTTCAACGTTACCGGAAAGACTCGGATTTATATGCGGCCAAAGACTGTCGCAACAGCAGCACTCCCCGCACGGGAAATACTTAGCCGCTACACAAACAACTAAAATAACGGAATTTTAGCACCGATTTTTAAATACTAGAATAACCTACAGACATGTTCCGAAGAAGCTTTTCGCACCATACCAGCTTATGTCGTAAGATACTAACGGACCACTTAAGGTCGTACACCCTTTCACATTCTCTCTTTTTTCTACATAACTGATACCAACAGGGTTTTGGTCTCAACCAAGGTAGAACCTGGTTTCTAGGGATTAGGTTAAGGCAGTCACATAGAGATGATGGATGGTTGAACCTGATTTCTAGGGATTAGGTTAAGGCAGCCACATAGAGATGATGGATGGTTGAACCTGATTTCTAGGGATTAGGTTAAGGCAGTCACATAGAGATGATGGATGGTTGATAGCCCGTTTTGAATCAATGCTTCTGCAAGCACAACAAATCCGTACCCATTCAGTATTTTAAAAGAAATCATGATAAGTATCGCCGAACACATTTTTCGATCGATTATCGAAATAATTCATAGACACCAAGTTTGTCCTCTGGCAAATGTTCAAATTTTATTGATAACCGTTTCAAAATTAATTCAGAAAGTGGCATGCAACTATGCGTTTGATCCCAATTTTCGAAAGCAACTAAACAAATTCCACCATACAAGAAACTCAACATACTTTGGTACTTGTATTTGCAAACTTCGTAATTTGCGCGACAGCTCAAAAACGCAAGTACCCGTGAAAAATCGTGTTAGATATTAGTTGTAAATTGCAATGTATTAGTTATTGTACGAAAAATTATACCCATAACCTTTACTGTAGAGTGTGTACAATCCCATAGAATATTTTATGTATTGAGTGCAACAAAAAGGTGTAATAATTTTCAGTGCATACATAATTTTGGCGCAAACTGCGCCTTCTGTTGCCCCACCGCAGTTGTCCAACAGAAAATCGAAACAAGCTTGAAGTAATCAAAAAATGGCATTGACCGTAGTCAAATATCGCAAGCCTGCGGCTGGCGATTCGAAGGAGTCAGTGGCACCACATCCAGCTATATTGATAAAAAGTAAACTGCAGCCACAGTTGGAACAGCAACAAATTACAAAGGTAAATCAGGGCAAACGAAATAGAGCTGTTATAAAATGGTGTGCAGCCGAAAGATTTAAGCTCTGGTAAAGTGATTGCCAATGTAATTAAGTTTTGGAAATTTTAAGTTGCATAAAGATTCTTATTGAAAAGTGATTACATATGCACATATGCATATCGGTATGGTAGCTATTTTTAATGGGCGAGCTAAAAATGCCCTTAGTGGAAATCGCTAATTTGGGTTCGAATCTTTGCTAACTTGGGGTTTACAAATTTTTAACCCACTAACTTAAAGAATGCACTTGCAATTTAACAAGTTTCACGTCAGTTCGTATAAAATTTGTCTCTCAAGACGATAGACAATTGCGTAACCTTTTGCACTCTCTCCGTGGGGTGACCTGTAAGCAGCTGCTGATTTCAATATTTGTAGATAAACAAAAATTCTGTTTTCATGTAGTTGTTGTTTTGATTCTGTTGATAACTAGGTGTGTCCATATTGTAATAATAATGTGTAATGCGATTTCAAATCATCAGTCAAAAAATTTAAAAATATTTACATTGAGGAATCGTAAATGGAATTGGAAGGAAAATATATATATTTTTCAGTTGAAGTTGAAAAAATAATAGACGTTCTCAATTCCAATCAAAGTACTTGAAAAAAATTACGTTCCTATCATTAGTTTAGAAACTACTTCAAAGAATTGATCACTAATTACAGTTACTTTTAATTTGTAATTGAGAGTAATTTTATTCCAAGAGGAATATTTAAAAAACAATTTTGAACATTTTTTTTTTAATTATTATTTTATTATTAATTATTTATTTAGGTAATTATATAGGTAGTTTCAGGTATTTATCATAGTTTTACATTTTCGATATGGACGCCAATCAATGCGTTTTGGTCCCGATATAAATAATAAATAGATGTAATTCTATTAAAGCTTTCAAAGTTAAAACGTTTAAAAGAATTACGTTTAAAAAAACCGTTTTAAAGTTATTAAGAAAAAAACATTTCGTAAAAGTGGTACTTTTTACCACTAATTCCTCGTGCACTAACGCACCGAAACGCCGAATTCTTTATATTGTTGCTTTATATAAAAAGTGCCGTAGGCGAATGTTTTTAATATAAAATCGCCTGATTTGATATATTAGAATATTATTTATATTATATTACATATATAATATTTCTATTTAAATTTATATGTAACTATGAAAGTCCCAACCTGTTTTACGGTAATACAATATTTTTCTAAATAGTGAAAATTTAGATTAATAAATCGCGCGAGTTTTTATTACAAAGTTTCCACTAACATATATATAAATGTGGCGCCCACCAAATCTGGCACATTATATTGTGGACACTTTATAAATAAAATTGAATTAACATTTTATTTCTATAAAGTGGCAGTACAAGACATTAATTCCCAAAGTTTATGCGCTTATTTTGTGCGTTAGTGAATGAACAATTATATATATATGTATATAATTGGCGCGTACACCCTTTTTGGGTGTTTGGCCGAGCTCCTCCTCCTATTTGTGCTATGTGCGTTTTGATGTTGTTCCACAATTAGTGGCACAAAATATCAATTTCACAGAATGGTTTTTTTGTTAATAACTTTTGAACGGTTTAAAGAAGCCACGCTCCGTTCTATTATTATTAATATCGAGGCTGAAACGCATCAATTGGTATCCATATCGAAAAAGTTTGCTCAAAGTTGGCACCATAAACTTGATAATTACCTTTATTTAATTTTAAAAAATATTCCCTTTGCGGGTTAAATATTTTTTGAAGAATCGGCAGCATGAAAAAACGAACTCGACTGTACGCTCTGCTCACTGAAAAATAATGCCATTACTACCTGACAAACTTTTTAGCATTAATTTGGTGAAATATATTTTTCCATCAGGTAACTCATAATTTTTTACTCTTAATATGGCAACACTCAATCGCCGTTTTAATTCCTATATTCTACCTTTTCTGAGGTAGTGTACTTATTTCCTCTCCGTATGTGTGGTTGAGATCGCTATATACTCGCACTGAATTCAATTCCTAAATTTCACTGACAACGCGTTGCATTTTAATTTTTTCTGAACCGCGCTCATTTTATTTTAAAGTTGCACGTAAGATTACTTATTCAAATTATATTCTGTAGCAGGATTTAATAAATAATTTGTGCTAGGAGGAGAAAGGCATTATGTATAAATAGGCAAGAAACTTGGTTCCAAAACGTGTAACTTGATGAAGGCGATCATTTGTTAGTAGCAAGGCCATATCAAAAATGTTGAAGGGTGTGTGGTTGAGGCTTTATTAAACATGCACTGCTTTATAAGATAAAAATGTATAATTATGTATGATAACGCAAAATTTTGATAAAGTTTTCTAGGCTATCTTTGCAAAGGGTGTAACAAGTGCTTTTTCCATATAAATTACGTTTGGTGCTAATTGCCTTATTGTCGTTTTCACAGAAACCTATAATAAAGCTGGGAACTGGCACAAATCTAATTATAAATAAAATACCCGCAACAATAAAGCCTGCCGTGATGAAGCGCAGCAGCACATCCACTATCGGTAAGTTACTGGTACAAATTCTTAAATACAGTGGCGAACTTTTTTTTAAATTCACTCTTTATATTTTACGTACAGAAGCTCCGTTGAAATCAACCAAATATTCATTGCAAACCATTGCCAGTGCAGGCACACCGCTTACTAGTTTTCAATGGCAACAGACAATTGGTGGTCCCGGTGGCACAACTATTACCACTACACCAAATAAAAAGCAACAGATTGGAGCTGCTATAAGCTCACTTCCACCCAATACAATTATACAGGCGAGTAGCGGTGGCTCTATATCGAACAGCAGTAATGTGCAAACTAATGGGGGAATTGGTACGACGATTACACCAGCCGGTAATACATTTAGTGCCGTGACGTCGCAGGGTACCACCGTACAAGTTCGTCGTCCAACTATTGTTATAAAACGTGAGGTGCCCAAACGCACCATTCGCAGTGTAACGCTTGAGTTGATAGAGAAAAATCCATATGTGCATCTGGGTGTGCTGGCTAATCGTTTACCGCTACTGAAGAATGTAATCTGCAATACAGCTAACGTGCCACTGCTAGATTGTTATGTTACATTGAAGAAGCTACGCCAAAATGAGGAATTTGCGCTGCTCGCCGAATACTTTGAACTGAGTGAAGCTGAAGTTCAACAGGTCTTTGCACGCACTATTGTCAAGTTGGCGCGTTATCTGCGTTATTTAGTCCGCTGGCCCGACAGCAAGAAATACTACGATCGCCATAAAAATTTGCCTTTCGCATTCCGGTCGAATTTGTCGCACGTCCAGTCGTTGATTGAATGTGTGGAGACGGATATGCAACGCCAAATTCAAATTGATTGTAGCAATTACAAATTTATTCTAAGCATCACACCAAATGGTGAGTAAAACAATAGTTGAACAAATTTTAGTGCAAAATACAATAATCTGTTTTCCTGCAGGCATTATTTCATACATTTCTGATGCTTTCGTTGGTCATCACGACGATCTGACTATATTTACTTCATCAAACTTTCAAAATGTTATACCGAAATACCTTTCATTGGTTGCCGACCCTGGTAAGGGCATACGTCGCAAAAGAAAGCCCAAACAGACTTCGACATCCAGTTCAGTACCATCTACTGGAAATGCCGAAACCGATTCCACTACAGACTCTGCTGATGAATCAGCAGATGATATCGAAGTGGATGACGAGGATGATGGCCTAACACTCAGCCGATATGCAGCATCTCGTGTGGCTGCTGAATTGGCTTCCCACCACACCATGAGCATTGTAAATAGTGAATTAACTTCGCGTAAAGTAAAAGACTTCAGCATTCCGACGATGCGCGTACGTGAACCGGTGTGCCGACTGCAAATACGCCATATGATCTTTTGCTTGCGGGAATTCAAGTTGTTGCAACCATATGCCATACAGGAGCCAATCATTTTTCAATATCTCAATGAGGTATTGACTGTAGCAGCGGCGTTTACAAATCTTCAGAGGTAGAAGTATTTCGGTAATGTGGTGGGAACGTAGTTAGGATATCACGAATGATGAAAGAATGAAGTTATCAAATCTTGTACACAGCATATGAATTTACGCTTAATGGATTAGAAGGTGGCTTGTCGCATGGCATGCGTTGGTGGATCAAGAAATCTTAAGAAAGCTAGCGGAAGAAAACCTTAAGTAATTAATTTGCGGTTCATCGGCATAGTAAATCAACTCACCTCAACTAAAAAAAAAAACAAGCGGCTGCTTGCCTGTGCGAGCTTAGATTTAAGGTTTCTAGTTTTTAAACTATTTCTGGGGATTGTGAATAAAAATTAAGCCTTGCTCATTTGCTATAAACAAATTGTGTGAAATCAATGAAAATATTACCAAATGCCCACATCAATGACATATTTTTCGTAAACATTAGATTATACAGCACTTTACAATATAACAAAGCACCGTCAAGAATAAGCAATAAACAGCCGCATTAAAAAAAGAAAAACTATAATTAGTTATAAAATATAGTTATTAATTATATAATAATAGTAATAATTATATAATAATATACATATGAAACATTGTGTTTTTGGAAATTTAATGAAGCAATTAAATGGCAAGGAAGATTGAAAGGAAAAACTTCCTACGGTGGACGAATTTAATTTATGAGAAATTTTTTTGTACCTCATTTTGACGATTTATTCATATGCGGCGTAAAAGGTTTAAAATGCTTCATAAATCGAAAAATCCAGGGACCGTAACTGTTACGCTTTTTTCAAAAGAGTTAATAAATAATTGCTATTTTCTCAACGATATGTTTTCAGTAAAAAAACAGAAGCAGAAGCAAAAATTTTCCTTTTTTACAATCAAATATTTAAGTTAAGGTGTTTTTTTTTTTTTTTTTTTTTTTTTTGATCAAAAATAAGTGATCTGGCACGTTTTATTCTCGTGTCCGCAACGCAGATCACTGCAGCAGGCGCGTCATTAGCATTTAAGGGGGAACACGACTGAGAACGCGTGAAAATTAAGTGATTTTGATGAATTTTTTTTCTGTAAGTCTTCTTCTTCTTAATTGGCGCGATAACCGCTTACGCGATTTTGGCCGAGATTAACAAAGCGCGCCAGTCGTTTCTTTCTCGTGCTAACCGGCGCCAATTGGACACACCAAGTGAAGCCAAGTCCTTCTCCACCTTATCTTTCCAACGCAGTGGAGGCCTTCCTCTTCCTCTGCTACCACCAGCTGGTACCGCATCGAATACTTTCAAAGCCGGAGCGTTTGTATCCATTCCATTTTTCTATAAGTAGGGATGATTATTTGAGGATCGGACAAATTATAATTTATTTAACATATAGTCAACTATACTGACACAAATTTTTATTCAAAAATATTAAAAATTACAATTGTTATTAATATTAATGCAATTACGTCATAAAAACTGATGCACCCTGGTGGCCACGATACAGCGGTGAAAAATAATCTGAAAGCAAAAAACCAAAAAAAATGTAATCTATACATTAATGGCTATCGTCGTACGTGGCGGTTTGTTTTTATAACATATATGTATATATATTTTTTTTTTGTGGATTCCTGGCCATGCAGATATTAATGGTAATACACATGCTGACCAAATTGCAAAACAAGTGAGAATCACCCCTACCATTACAACCAATATCATCTTTAAACATGACATCTACAGTCTCATAAAACACCAAAGGCAAAGTGACCTACTACGCGAGTGGAGTAATTATAACCATTACTCCTTAGTTAATCCTAAGCGTGTAAAACCAGGTTTTAGTGAGTCAATCCCAACGAATATGGTCACACCATACATACGCCTTCGACTAGGCCACACAATAATTACACACGCCCATATACTTCAAGGCATTCCACCCAATCTATGCCCGTTTTGCAACTCCACCCTGAGTATAAATCACATTCTGTCTTCATGCCCTAACCTTGCATCGACTAAACATCATTACTTTCGCAACATTGACCCTCTTGAAATATTAAAAAATCCAACCGAAGACAACATATCTATATTATATAACTATCTCAAAGATACTGATCTACTTCGTCGGATTTAATCGAGCCATAATCAACCTGCCAGCCGAAAGCCTCCGATGCTAGCGCTGAACTACTTTTAGTTTGTATAATAATTTTATTGTTATGTAAACCTTTATAAAATAAAATAAATATTTTTTTTTTTTTTGAGAAAATGGTGCAGGTTTGAAAAATGAGTTTGTGTTTTTACCCTTTTTTGTTTTCGAAAGGCTTGAAAAAATATTGATTTTTCGAATTTCTAAAAATTGTAGCCAATACATGTACAAAAATTAAAAGCAAAAAAATTAAAATCGGTTCATAAGTCTTCGAGCAATCGAGGTCACCGTGCTCAGAAAAGTCGTTTTGAGAAAAACGCGTTTAAAGTTTTCATTGGTCGTTGTAACTCACTACCTGCACTTATTGTATTGGGTATAACTTCGTAAATTTTCAAGATTTGAAGTACTTTAAGAAAATGCAATTTAAAAATAACAGTGGTGTTCTCCCTTAAATACGAGTAATGTTCCCTGAATTGTGAATCGTTGCTATGTATAAAGGTGGATAGCTTAATGTTTAAATTTAAGGAAATTAAATACTTGTCTAGGAAATATATATATAATATTTACAAAAAATTAAAAAAAAAATAATTGGCGCGTACATTTCTGTTAATTGTTTGGCGGAGCCGCTCCTCCTATTCGTGGCGTGAATTCCACAGAATTCCTTGTTGTTGTTCCACAAATAGAGAGACCTACAGTTTTAAGCCAACTCCGAACGGCAAATATTGATAGGAATATTGTTTTTTTTTACTAGCAATCGTCCCAAGGCGAATCTATTAAAGGTGTTGTTGGTAAATCAGTTCAGTTGTTTTTTTTCTTCCGCCGTGTCCATGTGGCTGTCAGCTCAAAACGAAACAAGGTGAATTCATTATTTGTTTTCGAGTTTCTCAATACATTTTCTTTGACAATCAAACGTACACAACAGTGTTGTTGGTCTAGTGCCACCAGATTTTTTGAATGCGCCTTGAGTTCAAGAAATAAAAGGTAGGTTTGCTCAGTAATCAGCTTTCTCGTTTTCTCTTGACAAATCGGCTCCCTTAGCAAGACACCGGGTTGTTAACTCTAGAAAGTTAGAGTAAAGTGGAGGAAAAGTAAAATATATAGGAACAACATTTCGCTTTCAGAAGGATGTGCTTATGAGCAAGAACTTGCTCGGTACGACCTGGACCAATATGGACCACGATATGGAGTACATCCGGACATACACCTTAAATCAGGATATCATAAATGGAGCAATGAGCGTGAAAGATGGACATTTTGACAATCTGAGCCCGATGCATTTCAAATATAGGTTGCGGAAGTACTCACTAGATTGTTGTAAAAATATAGGATTTTTCAGTAAGAGCGCTTCAACTTTTGAACTTTTTTGAATAAAACACAAACGGTTTGACTTTTTTAACTAATTTTTTTTTTATTATCGAGTTTGAACATATACATTTAAGTATGAAATTCGATTTCTTTTGCATGATCACCGCGTGCACGTTTTACGAAGTCCAATCGTTGAACCCAATTTTCGACCGCTCTTTTGCATAAATCGGCCGAAATTCCAGCAATTTCGCGTTCAATATTGGCTCTGAGCTCACAAATCGTCGCCGGCTTGTTACTGTAGACCAATGACTTCACATAACCCCAAAACGGGACGGCTTGTTAAATGGACCGTAAAATGGCCGTAATGCTCTTAAAGTAGCAGCAACAGAACGATTATTTTCATAAAAAAATTACACGATTTGCAATCGTTGCTCAAGTGTGTAGCGTTCCATGATGAAATGTATACTAATGAAGTTTACAAATGACAAGCGAAAAATAAAAAATATTGCGTCGTTCGCCCTCCCTATCGGAAAAAAGTTGAAGCGCACCTATTAAAAAACCCTATATATAGCTTACTAAGAAGATTTTATTTTGTAATATATAATTACTCACAGCCTCCGAACCGAATATGGTTTTTTATGGCAGAAATACACTCTGAGGTTTACCATTGTCTGTCGGGGGGCTGACCATATTTTCTATCATTTGGTATTTCGTAGGGTTTCGAATCCGTGCACTTCCGATTGGTAGTCACGCATACACCTATGCGGCTATGGCGGCCACCGCCGATGTAATAAAAATTATTTTAAATAAGTTGGATTAGGAAGTACTTAGAATATAAGAATAATCATGACTTGGCGGTCAAGGCTCCAAACTTACGCGGGTAAAATAAGGCATGAGTATGTTCAAAATTTGTTTTTAGTCAACTAAATTTTTGATAAAACCATTTCTTCTATGAAAGTAATTTGTACCAAAAAGCTATTTAATTTTTCCACTTTCTTCGCTCTTCTTAAATGCGACCTTTTGTAAGGTAGTGTCAGAATTCTAATGTCACAAGTGAGTAAATCTTTAATAATTGAATCATGCCTTGAGTCGTCCTTCGGCAAGCAATGGCAAAAAACTGTAGGCCCCTCCTTTTGTAAAAAACATCAAGGTGGAGTAATTTTTCAATAGAATTCTAGAAAATTTTCAGGTTAAATGCTTGCGATCACCAAAAAAGGCTAAAAAAAAAATTAGTTGAAGTTAACCGCTTCGTTGTTGTTTTAACAGCATAGGTAGCCCTGTCAGTGTAGGCACATCATCGTTCGTCTTCGTCTAGCTCATCTAGGGGTAGGCCCAGGAAACATGCTGTTTCGACAGGTTGGGTCCAGAGGGAGAGGGGGGTTAGATGAGTCGGTTTAAGGGGGCATGTGAAGAGGTGGTTAGTGTCGTGCGGGGTACCTTCACATGCCGGACATGTGTTTGGTATGTCGGGGTCGATTCTGGATATGTAGGAGTTTAACCTGCTTCGTCGTCCAATTCGCTGTTTTGTTGAAATTAAGATAATTCCTCGAAATTGCTTAATCTAAATGAGGAAGATTGATGAAAAGGTTGAAGATGACATTGTTTCATTGACTGAAAATGGTCGCTCATCAAAGGAAATACAAAGCACAAAGCTTGGAAACTTGTCCTCGAACTGTACTCAATGTTCTTAAACTACGGAATATGAATATTAAAAAAAAAAACGCCCCAACCTACTTTCGGGCAGAGATGCACGCGTAATGGAGCGATTATTGACTCATCAAGTAGCTAAAACACCAAAAGAAGTCGCACAAAAGTTTAAGAAGCCCGTCAGTGAGTGGACATTGCTGAACAAAATTGGATTGGACGCCGCCATCAAGCCATAAAGCAGACATTCGCTGACAAAAACGCGAAAGCGAGGTTGAGATTCTGCAAAAAAGTTCAAACACTGGGACGACTGGATAAGAGTAAAATTGTCTGGTGCGACCCGTATTAACCATTTTTAGTTGGATGGGAAGCAGCATTACTGGCACAGATCGCATGAAAAGCCGTAAAAAACATCAAATAAAACAAACGATGAAGCAGGGGACGGAGGTAGCCGTATGCTGTGGGGCTGCTTGACGCGATGGCATGTTGGTCCATTCGCACGAAGATTTGGGATAGTGAAAAAAACGACTATTTGAATATCTTACAGACCAATTTACCGGATTTGGTTGACCTAAGCGCATATCCAACATAAGGGCTATATTTTAGCAAGACGAGGACTCGAAACATACCGTGAAAATTGTTCAAGAGTAGGAAAGAGTCAGGATTTCCAGCGTAGACTTGTGATTTAAATCCGATTGAAAAATAAATGACTAGCATCTTACGAAATGGTTCCAAAGAACATCGACGAACTAGCGACAAGAGTTCCGAAGGAAGTGAGTGATGGAGTGATCTTCCACCCTCAACTATTGATAAACTGGTCGAGAGCATGACAAGACGTATAATGGCATCAGTAAGACCACAAGTCTGTGGACAAAATATTAATATCAACTTTTATGCAAAATTGTAAATGATTTTTTTTTTGTAGCAGTATAAAACATTCCCATAAATTTTTGGGAAATGCTCCTGCTTCCTTTTCCGCGACCATCATGAGAGCGATACATTTTTTTAAACAGTGGTCGAGCACCGGCAAGCAAATCACCTGCCAAAACCTGGGTTCCACTTTGGGGCGTATACGATACTTAATTTTTTAGTCACCAGATATCATCACGAGAATGGCACTGGACTGCAACCCGCAAGGGAGCAGAGGTCGCGGTCTGCCGAAGATCACTTGGTGAAGGTCATGTTGCGCGAGCTAGCAGATGCCGACTACACATGGGACGGCGCAAAAACAACAGCCCATAACCGTGTACGAGGAGTCTTGTCGAGGCTCAATGCTACCGAGCAAAGTGAACAAGGATATAAAAAAAAACAATTTGTGTGTAAAAAGATTACTGCTTATTCTGTATAATTTTTTCTTACTATTTTATTTCTATCTTTTATTTTTGTTTTTTTTTTATAGGCCACCTTTTTTATTTTATTTTAAAATTCATTATCTTCCCTCTCACAGCAAACACCTCCATTTAACTTCAACTCCTGCTATCAAACCGAAACATTGCCTCACAAAATTTAATTCAGCGTTTTTAGAGCCGAATTAAATGTAATTAAGTTTGATGCAGAACTCAAATGGATTACTGAAAATTCAATTCAGACTATTAAACCAACAAGGTAAAGTCCAATATAAACAAGACTGGTGTCATAAAATGTTTTTCATGGCGTCATCTTTTTAACGAGTTTGTGCGTTGGAAGTGACATACCTTAGCTGACTTCCAGTGAAAGCTTGGTGACATTCGGTTCTGTTGAAGTGAAGTTATTGCGTCTAAAGTGTCAGTACATTTGTGTCATCAGTACAAAAGTGAGTTTCGAACAAACAGCTAATATCACGTTGTGTTTTAAAATCGGTAAAACGTTTACCGAAACATTTGAATTGATGAAAAAAGTTTATGGCGATGATTGTCTATCTCGTGCCAGAGTTCATAAGTGGTTTACACGTTTCAGAGATGGTTGTGAGGACATAAATGCCAATGAACATCCGGGCCGCCCAAAACCAGTAATCACCGAAAACTCCATTGAAATTGTTCGTAAATTTATCAAAAATGAACCGAAGTCAACGTTGAAAGTCATAGAAACGGAATCCAAAACATCGATTTATCGCATTTTAACTGATCATTTGGGCTTACGAAAGGTATGTGCACGTTTCATTCCGCACAAGTCAACTGAGGACCAAAAATTGCTCAGAATTCAACATTCGAAAGTCTTCATTAAAGAGGCAAGAAAAGTCGAGAACTTCTTTTCCAACATTGTAACTGGTGATGAAATGTGGTGTTTCCAACATGAACCTGAAATTAAGCGTAAAAGTGCCGAATGGAAGGCCACAGTCTGGCCGCCGCCCAAAAATCGCGTTTGGAGAAGTCAAAAATCAAATTGATGCTCATTTGTTTTTACGATTCCAAGGAAATCGTCCACAAGGAGTTCGTGCCAATGAGCCAAACCGTCAATGCAATTTTCTATTTTCTATTTTGGCGTTTTGAAGCGTTTGTTGCATCGCATTCGTCGAATTCGCCCTGAATACCGCGAAGGAGGAAGCTGGCGCTTATTGCATGATAATGCACCATCTCTGACTGATTTTTTGACTAGAAATCGCATTTTAGCCATCAATCACTCACCGTATTCACCTAATATGGCTTTCTGCGACTTCTACCTATTCGGAAAATTGCATTTGGCCATGAAAGGAAAACGGTTTGCGTCCAAAAGGCTTGTACTGACATCCTGAAGGACATTCCGGTCAATGACCTGAAACACTCTTTCGAAAAGCTTTTAGATCGCGCAAAGCAGTGCATCGAGGCCAGAGGGGACTATTTTGAATAAATAATCTCGAAGTTATCAGAGCAAAGCTCCTGTAGTTTCTATTTTAGCTCAGTCTGTTTTATTTTGGACTTCACCTTGTATGTTATGTTGAAACTGAACGAAATTCAGCGATGTCTAATTCAATTCGAAAGAAAAAAATCCAAAGTTATAAAACTGAACGCAATTTTATAAAAATCTAATTGAGCGTCGTTGAATGTAATTCAGCAAATTAAATATTTAAATTGAACAGTGTTTTAATATTTCTTCATATTTTTCATTTCCTATATTTTCTTATTAGATTTTATAATCGCGCACACTTCACATAATTTTCATTTTCTAATTACAGTGCATTCAGTAATTATTCTTAATTCTCTATTCCCTCATTTGCTCCACTTGCATAATTACTGCAATTTTACGCAAGTGTTTATCTATAAAATGTATTGCTTTTGTTGTTATGTTATCTAAACTGTTTTTGCCTTAACTGGCTGGCCATCATTAGGCGTTAGCCGGCGCTTCGGACGTTGCTTCTCCATTTACGCGGTTCTAAGAGCTTTCACGTTTGCTTAATTCATTTGCATGGATGTGTGTATGTGCGGGCATAGATGTGTTTGTATGTAAGCATTTAAGTAAATATGCGGGCGATTGTTTACATCCGTAAGTACCGTTGCAACTAAGTGCATTCGTAGAAAACTTTTCAAAACTAATTAAAACGATAAGAAGTTCAGGAGGAAAAAAAAAAACTAAAAAAAAAGATCGTTTACCGATTTCTTGGTGAGCGGCAAATACTGTTCTTTTTTTAACTTTCTTGATTTAAAAGACCTCTGCTTGATTGGTACGAGTATCACAAGCGAACGACGTTAGAGAAAAGTTACAAACTTAAAGTAGACAATTACTCATATAAATGGTTAAAGCAGTTGGACAAGGTGGCGCAAAATTAATCATCATTTTGTGTTTGAGTAATTTTATTACTAAATAAAAATATTTTTATTTTTTTATTTTTTTATTTAAAATGGTTAAAAACAAAATGATCAGTAATTTGGGCCACCTTAATCCAACTATCATATTTTAACCATTTATATGAATAAATAAATGAAATAGTTTTTTTAATTAAATAAATTATTTAAAATTTTAAAAATTTTTAATTAAAAAACAATTTTTAAAAAATAAAAATTTAAAATTAAAATTTTTATATTTTAAATTTTCTTATTTTTAATGAAAAAAAATATTATTTTAATACAATTTTTTATTTTAATAAATAAATAAAATAAATTTTTTCAATTGAAAAAAAAATGTATTTTTTAATTTTATTTAGTAAAAGTGTCAAATATAATAACAAAAATTATAAATCTTCAAATAGGGCGATTCATTTTGCGCTAACTTGTCCAATATCTTTTGTTTTTAAACGCCTCTCATTAAGAGTAGGAAAATCTTGAGGCACTTGATTTAAGGTACAGTGAATCATACAAATGCAAAATAAATATGTAGTACTGTGAACCTTTTAAAATACCAAATAAGCCACTTAAAACTGAATAGCAGTTCTCTTAAAGTAAGTTCAGTAGCGATGGTCGGCATCATTTGCTCAAATAAGTTGAATAAAATGTATAATATTTTCTCTCAAGACATGATAAATTCATTGAAGAATCGTAGCAGTGCTGTTGAACCTTATTCAACTGCTTAAGACTGCAATTCAGCGCATATTTGAGCAAGTCAGCAGTGCTGATTAGTTAAACTATGGGTTTTGCCCGTGAAAGTTTTTTCTTCTTCTTCTTCTTCTTAGTTGGCGCAATAACCGCTTACGCGATTTTGGCCGAGCTTAACAAAGCGCGCCAGTCGTTTCTTTCTCGTGTTAACCGACGCCAATTGGACACACCCAGCCAGCGTAGCCGCTGTACCTTTATTCACTGCGCTTTGTCTATGTCATCGTAAAGCTCATACAGTTCGTCGTTCCATCGCCTACGATATTCGCCGTTCCCAACGTGCGAAAGTCCAAAAATCTTCCGCAGAATCTTTCTCTCAAACACTCCAAGCATCGCTTCATCGGATGTTGCCATCGTCAACGCTTGTGCGCCATACATTAGGACGGGCATGATGAGAGTCTTGTAGAGTTGGTTTTGTTCGTCGAGAGAATAACCTTTGGGAAGATATAAAAAAGCGAATCGGAAAGGAAACATTAAAAAATAAGAAGAACTATGGCATTTCACTCACACAGAAACCTGCCGAAGTATTATCAATACGAGTACTATGCCAAATTGAATACAAAAAGTCTTGGACACAGTGGTTTTTAAATAAACAGTTTAAACAGCATTTTTAATATTAGGTCCCGCTGTTTGTCAATAGATGCCGCCAGCAGTGTGTGCTAGTCGATTCTAACATAACTTACACATATGGTAAACAAACTGCTTCGACACATTAGTGGTTTTGTTTTGGTATCATATACTTTTGGTTTTGTGAAAATGTCTGATTTTGTGCCGAATAATCGTCATTTGCGGGAAGTGTTGATTTTCCTCTTTCATTCGAAAAAAACAAAAAGCGGCGGCTGAAGCGCATCGAGAGCTACAAAAAGTGTATGGAGATGCTAAGTGCGGTGATGTTTAATGATTGACGACCGTCCACGTGAAGGAAGGCCAAAAACCTTCGAAGACGCTGAATTGGAGGCATTGCTCAATGAGGATCCGTGTCAAACGCAAGAAGACCTTGCTTCAGTATTAGGAGTTACCCACCAATCCATTTCCAAGCGATTGCATGCTTTGGGAATGATTCAGAAACAGGGGACTTGGGTTCCATATGAGTTAAAACCAAGGGATATTGAACGTCGTTTTTTCGCCTGTGAACAACTGCTCCAGCGGCAAAAAAGGACGGGTGATATAAAATGGATTCTTTACAGCAATCCAAAGAAAAGAAAGTCATGGGGACTGACCGGGCATGCTTCTATGTCGTCGCCTCAGCCGAATATTCACGCTGCGAAGGTTATGCTATGTACTGGGGATCGATATCGACTTAAATTTATCAGCTCAATCCCGCTGAGCACTGCGCGAGAGGCAGCCGCAATACGCGGAGAGGCATGAAAAAGTGGGCCTCACATTGCCAAACCCGTTAAAACCTACATGGAAGCACTGAAATGGGAAATCCCACCTCACCCGCCATATTGCCCAGATACTGCGCCGTCCGATTATCACCTGTTCCCATCTAGTTGACCAGCAATTCCATTCATATGAAGGCATCAAAAAATGGCGTGATCCGTGGATAGCCTCAAAAAATGAATAGTTTTACCGCGAGGGTATACGAGATCTACCAGAAAGATGGGGAAAAGTAGTAGCCAGCGAGCGGCAATACTTTCAATGATTCACTTGTAACCACTTTTTCGGAATAAAGTTGTATTTTCATGAAGAACTAACGTATTTTCTCTAGATCGCTTAGCCATCGTGCGTAGGATAAAATATAAAATATATAAAAAGCCTGCTGGCTCCTCCGGCAGTGACCCTGAGAGACTGAATCGAAGAACTGAAATTCGTTCTGACTCTACCGTCGGCTCGCATCGTAAGTTTACATTATAGGAAGATAAGACTTCATCGCTAATGGCCCCTAATTTGTGCGGCTAAATGTCGACATGCGTCCGGACCGTCAAAACGGCTTGGGCGGCTATATGTCGACCCTCGTCCCCAACCCTATTAACCCTAGCCACATGTTTATACAATTGGCGTTTACACCCTTTATTTAATGTTTGGCCGAGCACCTCCTCCAATTTTTGGTGGAGATGGCTTAATGTTTGACCGTCCGTATTTGTTTTCCTTTCAGTTTTTGCTTAACTATTGGTCAAACATTTTCAATAGGGTCGGCATCAGGCGACTCTGCAGACCAATCCAACATTTCAATCCCATTTTGGCATTTTTCCAGTCTATACACCTTCGGCTTCGATGCTTCAATGATTCCATTGTCTTCTTGTAAAACCCAAGGTTGGCTAGTTCTTGGAAACATTTTCGCAGCTGACGGTTATAATGTTTTTTGGTAAATTTTATTCATCAAAACTGCATTCCAATGGGCGATGCGCAATGGGGTGAAGCAGCGCCAAACATGAACCTTAAGTGGATTAACAGTTAACAGTTCGTTGAAGTTGTTGATTATCAGCAGTACACCAGGACCGACGTATGCAATTATTCGTTCAAAGGAAGATTCATGAATATTACAATTGCCCAATTTCGTTCTAAATTTGCCTTAGTCCATGAAAGCCTTTTTTTAATGAGAACAGTCGTGTTTTTGCGTGCTCTCGAAATTGAGGTCTTCTGCGTCCTCGAATCGTGTCTTTAGACACATTGACTCCACTTTTTCTTAAACAGCTTCACGCAACGATAACTTCGGCTTTGTCACAAACAAATCAATTATCTTCTGAGCTTGCTTTGGAGAGGTAGTTTTTTTTTGGGTCTCGTCCGGGAAACTTTTAACTTCGATATACCGTTGCTTTCATTTATTTATGAATGCCTTCGACTTCTTCAAATATTTTACGGCAGGTGCACGTGACATTTTTGGACCGATAGGAACACTTTTTTTCGAACTAATTTTGTAAAATTACCGTACGCTTTCTGAATTTCTCACAAAACTAACAAATACCACGACGCATATTGCGAAAAGCATATGCCTATTTAGTAGCATTTACAATTTTTATATAATGGAACTCTAATTTTCCTGGTCAAGCTATTATTAGACCGACTCTTATTTTGAAATACGTCAGTTTTCGAAGCAGATATTTCCAAATGGCTTCGCAAACTTTCCTCAACAAATGCCGGCGCATCATCTGCAGAATATTCTGGCCGAACACCATCAGCAACAACGCTGCTGTTGTACGGATCAACGAATGAGGAACCATCCTTCCTATGGCAAATCAAACGCAGGCAGTGGCGAGGGTCATGACACATGCTTAGAAAACCACCCGATAGCATCTCAAGATTGGCACTGGATTGAAACCCGCAAGGAAGCAGAGGTCGCGGTCGGCCAAAGATTACTTGGAGAAGGTCGATGTTGCGCGAGCTACCAGATGCCTACATCACATAGGACGGCGCAAAAACAACAGCCCAGAACCGTGTACAATGGAACAGTCTTGTCGGGGCGCTCTATGCTTCCGAGCAGAGTGAATGAGGATATAAAAAATTTACAATCCTCATAAATATGTTTTTATATTACTTTCTAGTTAAATTTTTACACACCTCTTTATAAAATTCGCTTTATAAATTTCCGACAGCATTCGCCATTTATAATCACTTCTGGACACAAGCTTAACGTATCTTCGTGTGCATCTGCCGCCAGACGGAATACAAAAACATACACAGAAGGGTGAATTTGTATTTGTATAGACCGGAATTCCTCGTGTGCACTTTGTCTACTTCACACACACTTCGTCTTCGTTGATATGGTTAAACTCGTCAACTTGCCACTTCATTTTGCGGAGTCGAAGGGCATTCAGTTTCATTGGTTTGCGATGGAAATTGGAAGATATAAATGCATATCTATGAAATTGTATTGTGCTTGAATGTATGCAAATATGTATGCTCATACGTGCATATGTATGTGCTTGTTTATTTGTAAAGCCTTCCGCGTACGGAATTTCCGAGCGAATGATTTCGAAGGTGGCTGAGGCGTCAGGGTAAAGTTTCATAAAATATACCTATATTCATATGCGTATATATAAGTATGAATGCATTTATTTACAAACATACTATATTTTTATAAATGAATATATATCCAGACAAATATATATATATATATATACATACATACATATATCCGCATACATTAATCCTTCTTTTATTTCGCTTTATAATATCACCACGAAACAACCAGAACGAAAGCTTCATTGCTCCATCACAATGAAATAAAATGTCGAAATTCGTCAATGTCCAGTTATTTGGTGGGCTAAAACGAGCTGTGAGACGGTACAGTGGCTTTACTTACTGTTATTTGTAAGCTTTAACAGAAATGATTGCGTAAGCTAAGCTTCCTCTTTCAATCGCACGTGCATTCGAACTATTCTTCGAAAATGTGTAGTAATAACATCATTGACAATTGTTTTGATATAATAGGACTGTTAATAAAGCAAATAATTTCTAATAAATGTTACAAACTGCATTAAGAGACCTAATACAAAATGCTCTAGATATACTTTCTAGGTGGGCAGAAAAGTGTGGTCTGGGAGTCAAGGAAACACAGAATCCCTCAGCTAAATCCAATTATGCTCAAGGCGAAAGCTCATGTGATTTCGGAAGAAACCAAGTACTTGGGACTAAACATAGATAGGAAACTGACTTGGAAGTCAAACATCTTAGAAGGAGTCAGGAAAGCGAACCTAGCTTTTTATGCCTGTAAGAGAGCTTTAGGTAAGACCTGGGGAATTAAACCTTTGCTTATTGGCTTGCTTATTGGCTTTACACTGCTGTCGTGAGATCCATTCTTCTACCATATATGGAAATGTTGTCTGGTGGTGTGCTATGTAGAAAAAAACCTATTTTAATATTTTGCATAAGGTGCAGAGATCAACGGAATAAGCAATATTTGTCGTCATGACACCCACGCCATCCATAGCTTTGGATATCATATTACATCTGCCACCCCTAGATCTCTTCTGCAAATACTCAGCGGCCTGCTCCGCTTTAAGGCTCAAAGCGAGCGCACAATGGAGGACTGTCACACATGAACATTCAATCATCTTAGACTCCTATACGGATATACCCAGTGACTGTGATTATCATCCTCCCATTCTCTGCTTCCTAATGAAAATCCCCTCTAGACTGGAAGATCCAACACCAAACACACAACTTAAGATTTATACGCACGGATCTAGAATGGACACCGGTGTAGGATCAGGGTTATATTGCGAAGAGCTTTCTATTAGTGAGTGTGTGAGTCAAGGAGTGTCTTACGTTGTCGCCAATCTCTAAATGAGATGGCCAAGCAATATCGTATAATCTTATGCTGGGTTCCAGGCCACAGAGCTATACCAGGAAACTGTAGAGCAAACCAAGTTGCAAGAGAAAGTACCTGTATGCCAAACACATGTAATTTTATGGAGGTACCTCTCTCAACTTGTAAGCTGCTTATTAAGGACGCACTAATGAGTTCCGCAAATCAAAGATGGATTAGCGTTAACACCTGTGAAATTTCTAGGCAACATGGCCAAGGCTAAATCTACGTCTGTCTAAGAGTATTATAAAATTGAGTAGACTTCAAATTAGGACCTTAGTAGGGGCCCTCACAGGGCATTGTCTCATACGAAATCATGCTATGAGAATAGGCCATGACTTCTGTCGTAGCTGCAGAAATGAGGAGGAGTTGGAAACAATTCAACACCTTTTTTGCACATGCCCAGCTCTAGCCAGAAGCAAGAACCGATATTTAAAATCCTACTTCTTAACGAATATACATAGATAATCTATACACTTTAGGTATCAACAACCTTTTACGCTTTGTCAAAAGCTCAGGATGGTTCAATATGGAGCCCATAGGGACATGTAGCCCAGCCCCCGCGGCTCATAACGGACCCATCTCGAGATCTAAGTGGCATCGTTGTCTCTATGTGCGATGCGGCTGCCACAGCTAACCTAACCCAACAAATTATCAAGTTTTGGTGTTCATGATCTTGCAAAGTAGGGGAAAGTGATAGAGCAAAATGACATTTAATTTTGAGGGGAAGTTCAAAGTTTTTATTGGATAAATTTTTACTTGTAAGAATTTGCAAGTGAGAAAAACAGCTGATCGCAAAGTAAAAATAAACACGAATTAAGATTTGCGAATTGAGTCAAAGGTCTAAATTTAAATAAAAATTGTAATTCAAATGGAAAATGTAAGTAAATATATTTCAGAAGTATTTTCACGAATCGGCAAATGGTATAGAAGTACATAAGTGCTTCTGAACCACAGCCTCCAGTCTCCGTTGCTGCTGCTTCCGAAATAAAAACCAAAGCATTTAAGGAACTCGTATTTTGTGTTTTATGCTTGTACTTCTACTTCATTAGTTTTGCAATATACATATATACAAACGAGAACATGCATAGACGAAAGCAAGGAAAATATTAAGAAAGCGGTAATTGCCACAATAATACAATTACTAATGGAATGTTTTCCATCTCACAGCGATGATGAAATGGAACAAATTATTGTGGAGAAAATAAAATCATGTGATGCCTAAGCTCATTACCTTTTTTTCATTTAATACGAGGTAGACCAACTGAATTTTTTTTTAATTTTTGTGATTTTTCGCGCCATAAATTTAATAAGCTATTCCTAAAACTTGCACATTGTTTCTCTTTGAGAGCGAATTTTGGGAAATTAAGTTACTGGATAATTTCTACATGAAAGCTAATACGTGGTGCGATTGATTCGCCATTTAATACTCCACCCAGAAACCTTCGAAATCATCAAATTTTTTTATTGGATCGAGTAAGAACAATAGTTGCGAAAATTCTCTCTCCAAGAGCAGAAAAGGCAAAAAAGTTAGGTTAGGTTAGGTTAGGTTGGTATGGTTGCCCAGGGAGTGAGCACACTTGGACGAAGAAGGATTCGTCCTTTGTAATACCATTGTGAAGGAAGTGAGGTGAAAGGGAAGGACCGATGGGATGTAGGGAGAGGGCGGGGAGAGGTGGTGATGGAATGGTTAGGAGCGTGCGGATTACGAACGATGACTATGTTTGCGTCAACCCCTTTGTGCTGCTGATGAAATTCATCAGATTTTTAATGTCAGCGCCAGCTTTATCAGCAGGCGTGGCAAAGAAGAGCCAAGATGCCTGGATCTTAGCCCCACGAGAGCAGGGCAGCTAAGGAGAAGGTGCTGAGATGATTCCACCTCATCCTCCATACATCCAGGGCAAAAAGGACTCGAGGTGACTCCAAGTCGCACAGCATGCGCCTGTGAGAACCCACTGGATTGGAGAGCTGATATTTTGTCAGCCTCAGAAGCTCGCCCGAGCGCCTCCGGTCCACACGTGGCCATTCTGGCACGATGCCCATCTTTCCAGGAGCACACCGCAGGTAGTCCGGGGGATCCCAATTTTCTCCCTTCGCGGGGAAATCCCCTCACATGTCCCTTGTCTGGCAAGCTCATCCGCCTCACAGTTTACCACAATGTCGCTGTGACCGGGAAGCAAAAAAGTTAACGAACGCAAAATATGCCATCACATTCAAAAATTGGTAGAAAAATACATAAAAACTGAGTTTGTTTACAAATTTTTGTGTTGTCCAAAAAATTATCATAAATATACTCTACCTTCTTGTAGGAAAATCAAGACACTGACCTTAAAATGGTTTGAAACACTAGGAAATAACTCTTGAAGAGATCAATTGGCGCTGTTGTTGGTGATTGTGATATAGCTGAGCAAAAATCACTCATATGACTTGAGCTCCTTCTAGCTAGAATAATTCTCAAGTTGCTTGCAGGGATGATTCTGCAAATTCATTGTGTGTTAGTCCTGCACTATCGTGAGTCTACCTGGTTTACTTGGATTCTCTGTTGAAAAGTGTGATCTATCCGGAACCGTTATCGGGAAAGCTTATATTTTTTGTTTTGATATCAGTGAGCACCAATTGCTTTTAAGGTTTTCTAATCTATCTGTGCACCATTTTGGCCATATAATCCCTTGACTTTCCCACTTATGCTCTTAAATCATTCCTCACTATTGTAGAGAGAAAATATCTACCATTACTTATATTTGGTTGGATATTTAATTTCTCTTGCAAGAGTCGTTAGGGATCGCAAAAGTATCCATCAGTATTCGCAATCTTTGAAATAAAAGCCTAAGCGTTTCTCTCTAGCACGTGACCAATTATTTCGTTGTGTTTGTTGTTGTACCAGCATAAATACATATGTAGATGAGGAATGCTGCTGAAGTGTCAGTCGTTGGCCGGATATAAATCCGTTCGTTCCGGTTACGTAGAACGTAGACTTTCATGGAGCGACCAATTATTTCGTTCTCAGCATTGTTGGTTTTACCTCCTAAGTCCTCAAAGGCACAAACCACCCACTCAGCCTCATCGAGTCAACTGTGGAAAGGATGTTATTTGGCTGTGTTCGATTTGGTTATCGTGAAATGCGTTTGCGTCGCCGAAGTTAATATGGGGCTTCAGCTTCTCAACTACGCTTATTGTCAGCTCCTTATTGTTGTTTTGGTAGCAGCATAAACATTTGTCATACATGTGCGGAGAATATTGCTGGAGGGCCATTCCGGTAACGTCAAACCGACTATCGTGGAGTCTTGGCTGGGGGCTCGTGTGGTTTGGACTTCCTAAATTCGCTAACCTCGTTTCTGCATTAATCTGGGCCTGAATATCGTCGATGATAATAGCAACTAGGCCGTGGAGTCTAGGATAGGCACTTTTTATTACTGATAAACATTTAGTTTAAGTTTAATTGCCACTCGCGCTTTCTTCCACTTTTAGTTGAGTACTAATTATTTTAAGAGTATTTCGCAATATTAGAAATAACTAACCGGCGGAGTTTTACGCGTTTTAGTCAGGCTGTCAGGTAGGCCTTCATTGGATCATATTCACTGCGCTCTTTGAGAGAGCGTTAGCGAGAACTGATTTCCGTTTTTTGAAAACAGATTTTATTGCGGTGCTGCTCTTAGTAGTCACTCAACGCAGCTCGAAAAGTAGCGCCAATAGAGTTATAGCTATACCAGGCGGTTAGTCTAAGGCTTACTGCTGCGATAGGAGTTGGCTCTCAAGCATAATTTCTTTGAACATTGAGTTCCTTAGGTCCTGCTATGGTTTTTGCTATGGCATTGTGACATTTTTTTTATTTCTTCAGCCTTTAAACTGCGGGATGCGGATTTTTGCGAATGCGTTTGTATTGGTGTCTTTTGAAACTTTACGAGGGACTGTTATCCCCAATTATTTTATCTGTTATCGGGAGTTTTCCATAGCTTTTAATCCTTAATTACTGAGCTTCTTGACTTCTGCGCACCGGTGTTTGTGGCGAGTTGGCCAGGTTATTGCAACACTTTCTGCTGCAAGGACATAGAAACCCAAACTTCACTAGTTTTTGCTTACATTCTGAATGCCAGCTGTAACTGTGGAAATAAAATGTAAGAAGAAAAATGGAGCTGATAGCCGTTTTTTGGTAAGCTTAATTAATATAGATCCACTTGGCTCCCGGTGGTCTAGAAATTTCAAAAAATCGATTTTTTGTTTTTTCGACATTTCGAAAGTATAGTAAGTATATTCTTTTAAGCATATACTGTGAAATTTTTATGCGGAAATTCTCAATATTATGGCTTCTACAGCCCATTAACTAGGTAGAGAGCGCACCGCGCGAGTTATGTATAAGCCTCTGTTAATAACAGAGCTAATGTTATTAACATGCCAATAACACAATAGTGTTGTAACATGTTAACATACAGGTATGTTAAACAATATAAACGATGTTAAATGTTAAGAATTGTTAATGGAAAATCAATGTTGGGGAACCTAAATTAAACAGTTCTAGTAACAACAAATAAACAAATAGTTAAAAGGAATGTTGGATGGAAAAATACCATTGCAACTGAGTTTTTAGGTGGCACGATGCTTTTTGTTCAACTGTTCATAAAATGTTTTAGGTAATATGAATGTACAGATTAGCTTTAAGTTGGCATTGAAGATTAAAGTCATGTTTTCTGGAAACTGTTTCATTTTAAATATGTAATTCACGCTCCTGTACCTCAAACTTTAAAATCATTTATCTCGAAACTACTTTTTTCGGCCTGGTTTTGAAAAAAAAAAATCTCTAAAACTATTCAACCGAATCGTCTGAAATTTTAATATGTTGTTCACAACATCAATGGCTATCGCCCTTACTAGAATCATATTATTATTTCAATTATCTCGTATTTTTATTTATTAAAAAACGGAACAATCTTGATTTTTAGAGTGTCAAATTCTAAACCGCGCCATTTTGAAACAATTTTTTTTTGTACTATTTTTTTTTGGTTTTTGTGTTTCGGATAAATACGAGAGCCAAAGTGGACAATACCGTCTCGGTCATATTTTTCGGGAGGGCCACCTTCAGAGCCATTTTTTAAATTATTAAAATTAAAAACAAAAACAATTTTTTAATTTGATTTTTAAAAACAAATTTTTTTTTAATTTTAAATAGTTAAATAAAAAGCCTAATTAATTTTTTTATTGTAAAAAAAATGCCTGAAAATACCCTAAATTTTCGAGCTCTACAACACCGGTACCCCTTAAGAAATCTGCTACAATCAAGAAGGCTTTAAAATGTTTTTAAAAAGTGCATATAATCTACCTTAAGTCACATGCTTCATTTTTTCCAATTTTATGTGTTTTTTAAACAAGTTTAAACACTGTTGGTTGGTTCATTGGCGCATCATTGTTTCAATCAAGTTGACCATTAAAAGCGGCGATTACGAGGGGGTTTAAATTCACATCCCTATAAATTTGATAACACAGATTACATTGCCCATCGTAGGTATATGCGTTTGTATGAATGTACAAATGTATGTATGTATGTATAAAGGGGCGCAATTCTCACTCCATTCCGTAGCATGTGCTGCCACAAGTATAGTAGAATTGATGACCATATTCATTCATCTTTACTCACTTGTGTACCAACCATGTAGGTAAAATCGACTGGAATACTTATAAGTGATGATTTTTTGGCAACTTAAGTAGTACTCAGTCACACCAGTGGTATCATAAAAGTTAGGTTAGGTTGAAGTGTTTGCTGCTGCAAACCAATTGAGGTGTCGCTTACTCTACTCTGCCTTGACCCATCAAGCGTCTGTCATCAGCTGATTTCAGGTAATATTTGTTGTTATTATAGCAGCATAAAGATTCCCCATACATATACGGGGAATGCGGCTGGAGTGACAGTCCTTGGCCGGATGCAGTGCAGTGCAGTGCAGTCAGAATCAATTAGAAATCGCCTCTTCCCCTCATCGATTTTGCAGCTCCTACAACATCTTCGAAAAGCCATGCCTAGCCTTTGTACATGACTGCCCATTAAGAAGTGCTCTGCACGAACTCTGAGAGAATAGATATGCTCCCTCACTTCAAGGTACATCGCAGAATGTATAGAGTACATAGATGGCGCCCATCTCAATACCGCTAATCCACTCTCAGTAATTTTGATTTGTGCAATTTATTCATGTGTTGTTTGTTTAATTTCTCTTCTTCTTGAATTCTTGTACGCATTTTCACATTTCTCTCACACAACTGCACCAGTGTAATGCCACGCCTCTGTGATGAACGCAATTCTCTATTATATCATTCTCGCGTATTTCGTGTATGTTTTCGGTTCATTTACGGTCACATCTATCATGAAATACAAAAAGCTGTGTTTTGCGCCTACTTTTCCCCAACTGCTTACCCCACAAACTCATGTATTCGGTTCCATTCTTTTCGAAGATAGCTCAACACCCATTACTGTTAAAACAATAGATAATTTTTATGAAATATTTGCTTTAAAGGAACAACCTCCAGAAGAGTAAGATTTCTTGCTCTCCAGCTCAGATTTTCCTGCCGAGCATATGTGGGCGGGCGAATGTATTTACATTGTACTCGTATATATGTATGTATGTATGTGAGCTCATGCATCGCGGTATGACTAGGTACATCCGAGCGGATTAACACCGATCACCAAACAACACCTCACTGCGCCACGTACATTCGTTCGGTTTGCCGAGAGAAAATCCATCACCATCCGTTAATGCAACTGAAGACAGTTAATTGAATTAACGGTGTTTAAAGTATGAGCACTCACGTATGTACGACGTATGTGTGTATGTATGTGTCATGATGATGATGATGAAAAGCGCAAAAGACATAAAATAAACCAAAATATGGCTGAGATTGTGGCTGTTGATTTGCGCGAATGATGTTTGTTGAATAAGCAATGAGGTGGTTATAACGGGTCTCTTAGGTGTCTGGAAGTGTATGATTAAAATTGTTGTTGCTATTTGCAGCAATTCGTTGAGAGATAAATGACCGAACTTTATTGCTAACTCAGACTCTGCTGCTAAAGAATTCATTAGATAACGATATTGTTTTGCCCAGAAAGGATTTCTCCGCTCGGGAGCATAGGGCCTCGACAAGATTCTTCCATCGTACACGGTTCTGGGCTGTCCCATGTGCTTTTTGCGCCGTCCCATGCGATGTCGGCATCTGCTAGCTCGCGCAACATCGACCTTCGCCAAGTGATCTTTGGTCGACCGCAACCTCTGGTCTCTTGCGGGTTTCAATCCAGTGCCATTCTCATGATGCTATCTGGTGGTTTTCTAAGAGTGTGACCAATCCATCGCTACTATCTGCGTTTGATTTGCCATAGGGTGGTCGTTCGTTGTTCTCTACAGTCCGTCGTTGCTGATGGTGTTCGGCCACCCTTACATACTCTTAAATAATAGCGTTTTTTTATGACTCCACGCAGTCCCTCCAGCGAGACTATACCTAAACTACGTTACTCTTAGAAGTGATTGGTCCGAAATTTGGAGCTCATTCTTCGGAATGCATGACATTCATAGAAGAAATTCTAAATGGAAAATATCCCTTCGGCGCAGCTTCTGCTTAAATTGTTAAGCCGAGCTGAAAATCTGAATTGCAATTTTCCGGTATATTCGTTTTTGGAAGCCTTAGCAGGTGTTCTATGTTCTTCATTCATCGAGTGTTGGCCAAAGTTAACGCGATACTCTGTAGGTGTCCACATGGCCCGTCTACTGTTAGTTGCTATTCAGTCTTCTTTCTTGCGAGAACAAGAAACCCAAAGGGCGTATAAGCATCGACTAAACTCGCCAAGTTCTGCGTCCCACATTTTCGCCTCGGATTCCACATTTTCTTAAACATCATTTCGTTGTTTCGGGATTCCGAAAATGTACATCTAATACAAGAGTATCATTTCTCCATGGCCAAATATGATGTGGATAGTGTTATAAGCAGGCGCATAACACTTCCAGTTCATCTTTCTGCACAGTATGAAACTTGGCTTTGGCTTAACGACATTTGTGGCGGCTTTATCTAGTTTGCCTATCTGTATCTGTAACACTACGAGGACGAAATGTGTTGGCTATGGTGTAGTCCGTTTTACCAGATAAAGAGAGCTTTCGATTCGATACTTCAATAATGGATATTAAAACTAAATTTGCCCTACTTCCAACAACCTTTAAAAGGCCATATTGTGGTGCGGAGCTCAGAGCTGCAATATCAGGGATTATGAAAAGTAGCTTGCCACTCTTCGTCAATTACTCCCAGTTAGGTCTCACTGTGAAATCTTATCGACAATAATATTTGTGATCTAGACTTTTCTAAGGGTTAACCTGACTCAAAGCATTTATTTTTGGCACTCTATATAAGTTATGGCTGAAATGGACAGAGTTTGAGTTCTATAGCTTAGTTTACAAATATGAGTTTCTATGAAATAGAAGATGATATGATGGGGATGACGGATATTTCAGTCGTTCATATGTATCAGCTTACTTTTCACCCCGCTGATTTTATGACCTGACTGGAAGAGTCTTCATTGATAACGACTTATAAATCCAACATACGAGATATCTAAATCTGACTGAAGACAATAAAAAGTTCAGTGACATTGAAAATGATGGCATGGGAATGTATACCTATCAACGTTGCTCGAACCTCACCTTGCGCAGAAGCATAAACTCATTGTAAATCAATATGCCAGCGTTTTCGGTACCAATTAGCAGTGCAGAATATCATGGTTGGGTTCGAGACAAATTTAAAATCTGTGTCTTGATACAAGGCCAAACTCTATACGACTTTGGGTGTTATACCACAACCATCACGAAACTCCACCAAAGACCGTTCACAAAAGCAGATGGTGGTGAAATCCCAGGACTCCCATTTCCAGTAGTATCAGAACTAAGTCTTCAAGGGCACTCCACATGGCCAATGGACCGATGGACTTAAATGTAGTTTCTATGGAGAAAGGATTTTAATGCTTAATTGCCTGCTTAACACATGGGCTGAAAAGAGCCGGACCTAACAAAGAAAACACGTTTTTTTTGTGTGCAAAATTAGTGTTATTCATCAATGTAATTTGCATTAAGAACAACGCAATCATTCCCGCGCCACTCTAACATTTCAATACCTCTTTTGTAGAGCGATTTATCTTTTGCCTCAAAATAGGCCTCAGTTTCAGCGAAAACCGCTTCATTCGAGCAAAATTTCTTAGCCCCGAGTATTATTTTAGGTCTGCGAACAGCCAATAGTCACTGGGAGCCAAATCTGGCGAATACGGTGGATGTGGGAGCAATTCGAAGTTCAATTTATGTAGTTTTGCCATTGTTTTTAATTTAAGGCCCGGGACTTTTCAGCCCATATATTATGTAGTTCAAAGTCGCACTTATTGCGAAGAGAAATTCTTCGTTGGATTTCAAGGCTGACATTATTATCGGTTTTAATGCTGGTAGCCAAATAAACGGAAGTCCCTTTTTTGTTTTTGTTTTTTCCTTGTTCACTCCTCTCGGGAACATAGGGCCTCGACAAGACTCATCTTGCTTTGGTTTCGTTAATCTATTTGATTTCTGACAGGGTAGGTGTTTAGCCTGCCGCTAACGGAAGTCCCTTACGCCTCAAAATTATCACTAGAAGTAGTGGCGCAAATTCATTCGCTGCTTCATGACAAAAGATACCTCGTCTTGCTCTCGTTCGCAACCAGATTTTGTAGTTCGTTTCACTGCTTTATTCAGAGGTCATCTATATTAATATCCTCCATTGGTATACACCAGCAGTTATGAAAGATGATGCCTGAACTATTTAGTTCCTCAGCAGCTCAAGCAATTTTTTCCAGCATCAAATTATAGAAGTCGTAGGATATAAAATTTTGAATTCCTTGCAAATAAAATGATAAGATAAATATGTATTTGAAAAAATAATGCACACATACTCACACACACATTAACACGATTTTATATAATAAGGTGCGTTTCATAATCATAAGACACCCCAAAGTATTTTAAGTTATAGATTTCAGAGGAAAATAAAAATTTTACACATCGATTAAAGTAACAAAAGTTATCTGTTTCATTACAGAACTTAGAACTTTTTTAATACTTAGAGGACATTTTTAGCAAAAACGTATTTCTAGGCGTTCCAAAATGATGAGACACTGTTTAATTAAATCGATCTTTAACAAAAGTATACTTTTCTGAATTTTTTTTCTGTCGTCTAGAATAATTTAGTATTCTATGGAAGCATCATTTGCTTTAACGACACAAAGTAACCTTTTCTTCATCGATTTTGCTAAATTTTCAAGTAAATTTATATCTAGAGAAGCCCATTCTGCCTTAATTACCGCTTTAAGCTCGTTGGTGTTGTCAAATTGGCGATGGTTGGCGTAAACTCTTCTGACTAATATACCCCAAATCTTTTCTATTGGGGTTAGATCCGGAGAACACATTGGGGTCTTGCGCAAATCCCTCCAATCCAAACCATCGGCTCCATCAAGGTTCCATTTTTTTCATCCGAAAATATTACCTTCTTAAAAAATAATATGAAATTGGGTAACATTAAAAATATTCGAAATATTTTACTGTGTACCAGTTGGTGTCTAGGTTTTTTCTGTAAACTGAATAGGCGCCAGCTTGTGCCGCGGCAAAAGATGGGGGGGGCGGTCCTTTTCTTATTTTTGATAATTTTAAATGATTGCACCTCTGTAATGTGCGCCAAACTGTTGTTTTTGAAACCTTATTTTGAACAACAGCGGCCAAGTTGGCGCAAGACTTAGTCGAGTTTGAAGCTTTTCTTATGATTGCTCGCTGTTCTCGTCTTGATAGTGATAATTTTCTTCCAAACGGCTTCAAAATGTTGTAGATCTCAGGACTCCGTCAAAAATTCCGGACAACACAACGACTTCTGCCAGTTTTTTGCAATTAATTTGATTGACAAGCCTGAATCCTTGTAGGCCAAAATTTTTCGCCGCTCCTCTTGTGATAATATTGAACCCCTCGGCATTTTAGGTTAAATTTAATAAAATTATAATTAAAGTCATCCAAAACAACAATCAGCACCTTCTATCTCTTCAGAAACTTATTTTCGACTAGTGTTTTATCATTATGAAACGCCGAAAAGACAAGCTAAAGTGCAGCTTTTTGGAAAAAGACAACGGTTCTTCAAACTGGAGTCAGCTTGCGCACCAGAAGCAACTGATGGAAGTCTTAAGTCTATAACTGTTAAAATGACGCCAAATAAAAGCTACTCCGGCAAGTAAAAACGAGCTTATGGGAGTTCAAATATTGTATACCAAGGTGTCTTATGATTATGAAACGCACCTTATTATTCAAAATCTCTGATTTCCTTCGCATACAGATTGAGTGCAATTTCTATGTAAATTGTGAACCCATACAGCTGCGGATGACATGGAAATCATTGCAATGAATGCATACAATTTCATTTAAAACACAAAAAAAGGAGAAGAAAAAAAACACCTGACACCAGCTGCTGCTTTAAAATGCAATTAATTCGTTCACCTTTTCGCTCCACTGCCAGATTCAAAGGCGCCAAGCCCACCTTTCACAATAATAATGCGCGAAAAAAAATCAAATAAAACGTATTAAAATGTTAAACCGAATACAAAAAAAAAAAAAAAAAAACGAATATAAAATCGAATCAGCCAAAGACGCTGGCGTTTCATAGCATACTTTTAGGTGCAGCAACGCATGTGAAAGGATAATCTTCGGTTGGTTGTGTGAAGGAGTTTTGGAGCTTTTAATTTAAAACAGGCCAACGCGTTGGCCCATAAGACTGACCCGCACACCTATTGCACGCCTTAGAATATGCTAAAAAGTCACAGAGCGCGTCGCCAACACTGCATGCCATCGTATTATGCATATTTATAGGAGTAGAATCGCAAAATGGCATTCCGTAAATTGAATGCGAATGCTAAAGAAGCCAGTGCAGTGTTTGGCTTAAAAACGCCAGCAAGCAAAAGAAGCGATGCCGCGTTCGGCATGGCAAAGAGTGGACTGTGAGATCAAAGAAGGCGGCGGCAGCTGAGCTGATAAAACGGCAAAATTGGGGATAAGCGTTTGTTAATGTTTAAAGCAGTGCAGGGTAGGATAGTGGAGTCGCAGTTGCGACCCAAACTACTGCTTTGCACCACTTTCAAGGTGGAAATGTAGAAAATTTCAATTTTTAACAACGCTACTTTTTCGTCACTTCAGCTCTAACTTTTGTGGCCCTCTGTGCAGACCTCTATGCAGCTCACCTTAACGTATTTACTTTTGTATAAAGATTTAGCATACCATCAGGCGCGTAAACGCATAATCCGCAACTGCAGTAGTCGTGGTGTGGCGAACGGTGGCGGTGGCACAGATACGTAAAACTTTTTTGCGAACTTTTGCATTGCTGCCACATCCCTTTATTTTTTTTCTGTCGCTCTTTTTCGCTTCGCTTCCCAGAAAAACTCTTCACCAAGCCCCTCATTTGGTTGCGTGCTGCAAATTCAGGTGTGCGCTATGCACACGCTAAGCTGCGTCTGAAAGTCAAACTTGACTTGCTTGAATTTCGCTTTCTTTCACTTTCTTTTATTTGCTTAAGCGCAAGTTTTAAGCATTTCTACTTTTTTGCCGTGCGCTGCACTTTTTTCTTCCTTAACTCACTCATCATGGCGAGTCGAAATAATCGCATTTGAGGCAAGTTTCGCAAAACTTTGCCAACAACAACAATAAAGCAAGTAGAAAAAGGTGTGCGCTTAAGAAATTAAGTGCAGTCCATGCGGGAAGTGGAATCGAAAATGCAAAGACAGGTAAGCGCACCTCTTCACTTTCTCTCTCTGCTCTGCGCTCTCACTATTTCCACTATTCCACTAGAATTGGTTATTTTCGTTCAACGTCAGCAAGATAAATCCACCGAAAGCCTAATAAATTTGCCTGCTTAGCTGATTAAGCCTTGAATTAGAGCGTAGGTGCACCAACACAAGCAAACTAGGGCTATATTTGGACAGCGCAGTAGGCGGTGGGTGGTAGGCGGTGAGCGCTGTAGAAGCAGACTGGCTCACTTAATGCATTTTCACGTAATTAACAATGCAAGCGTAGCCATACAAAGCACGGCAGGTATACTTTTAATACTTGCATTTTAAAATTTTTCCTCGTGCACTCTCTCCACTTCTTCCAGCTGTGCACTTGCGGCACTGCCCTACGCTGTCCGTTGTTATCCACATCGCTTACGTTCCATATAAATTTCAATTGTGCGCATGAAAACGCCAAATAAACTACAATCAAACGCGGCGAATGCCACGAAAACAAACTCATCAACCCATTCCCTCATTCGCACCAGCCACAGCAGCCATTGTCCTCTTTATAGCAGGAAAAGGTGGAAAATGGCGCCCAGCTGGCGACACCACCTGCTAGCGTGGAATTTCAAGTCGCAGACAAATGATCCAAATATAAATTTCAGCAAATTGCCAAGAAAATTGCACCGCTATAGCAAGGTTATGCCACTGGTTACTACTGCTACGTCCAAGTCCATGTCATTAACGTGGCTGTGCATAAAATAGCATCAGCAACAAACTTTTAGTCTGCTACTTGCGAGGTGGCCACTCACCCGCTTCTCGCTTTCTTGCAAAGTGCTTTCTTTTACTCTTTTTTGATTCTTTATATTGGCTTCCCTTCGGCTTCGCTTGTTTGCTTGAAGGAGCCACCGCGAGCTTGTCGTCAGCTGCGTGCGCGTCTTTTACACATTTCCGCCGGAAGATGCCAACATTCTACACCGATGCAGGCCACAGCTGTTGTCGTTGTCGTCGTCGTCGCCGTCGTCATCTCCGCTGCTCCAACGTAAGTTTTTACCGAGAGCAACTCAATTCTGCGGCCGCAGCATAATTGCCATGTCCAAGTTAACCCGCCAGCAGTACTTCATTGCAGCGGCAGCAGCGCGACAACAACGCTTTCCTTTTAATAGCTGACTGGTAGGTGCCTGCCTGCCAACCCTAATGCAGCGGCGGTGCAAAGCCCACACCACTTTACTTTTTCATTATTTAAACGTCGGTCGGCGAAAACTTTATAATCTGTTAATTATTTGTCTTATGCCAAGTTGGCGAAATTTTATTGCTTCCTTCAGCTCACTTCCCCAACAATCTCGCCCACACACTAATATTAGCCATATACATACATACATACATATATACGTACGTATATACGTACGTATATATGTATGTGTATTAATTGGTACATCTGACTGTGCGCCAAGTTCACGGCAAAGTAAAATTACGCAAAGTTGCTTTGGTTGAATGTAGAATAAAAACGAAAAAAAAAATTTCAAACAGTTCTCCAGCCAATCAAGTAGACAAACAGGTAAATTGTAAATAAATTATGCGATTTGAGATGGCGGCATATGGAGGGAGAGTATGCATCTGGAATAATCAGTGCCTTGAAGAAGATGGCTCTTCCCGAGTGAAGCTAATGGGCGTTAACACAAAGACTGGCATTGACTTCACGATTTCGTAATTTACTATAGCTGAACGGCTAAGTGCCCAAAATTTACTATTGGATTTATTGTGAAATTTTTGATACGAATCTTTTTACGCCATAAAACTACAGGGTCCGGCACTCAAAGTGTAACTAATTAAAAAGGCCATAAATTTTGTTTGGTAAATTACTTTTATTCAGCTCAAAGTAAAAAATGTGTGAAAATAATACAAAATTTAGAATCAATTGACTTTTGTCTTGACTATGGCCTTGGTCCAGAAATGAATCGCAAGCTGTCCGAATCTAAGTTGCAGGTATTTTGGCCCACTCACGGACAATGGCTTTTTTCAGCGCTCCGAGACTGGTGAATCATTTAGTTCGGACCTTGCTCTCAAAAATGGCCCGAAGGGAGTAACTCGTCGGATTCGCATCTGGTGAACTTAAGAGACATTGTGTGGACATTAGGAAGTGCGGAACGTTGTTTTTTAGCCATTCTTGGTTCACTCGAGCTTTGTGAGACGGTGTCGAGTCCTGTTGAAACGTCCATAATCTTCCACCGAAATGTTTGTCTGTCCACGGCTTCAGCGCAATCTCCAGAATGCTTTTCCGATAATATTTCGTATTTATCTTGAAGCCAGGTTCGATGAAACCGATTGGAGAGCGCCCATCTGCGATTACAGCGGCCCAAACTATTACCAGTGGCGGGTACTGCCTCCTGCTGGCCAATCGATAACTGAAATTCTCGTATGAACGGTCGGTCAAATAAACCCTATCGTTTTGGGAGTTTACGAATTGCTCAATTTGAAAAAACACAATGTTCGGAAATTGACTGCCTTCGGCCAAGCGAAGCAACTCCTTCGATCGTCCAGTCTGCCTTGTTGCAACTTTTATGTGAGATCATGCACCTTTTGCACCTTCTTCACTTTTTGAACCATTTCACGTGACGTTGCAGTCTTTTGATGACCATCTTCATGACGTTTCGCAGTGCTACCTGTATCATTGTATCGAGTAATGGTGCGATAAATAAAAACTTCATTTACTTTAAGGGGCTCGAGCTTACGAACAATCGCTGGTTGTGATTTTCCAGCCAAGTATAATTTGAAATCCATTACAGATTTTCTTTTTTCACGTTTACTCTCGGCAAAATCCTTCCGCGCGCTTATAAACAATAATCTGGGCTGTCATTTAGCCAACAAAATGCGCGCGAGTGGTCTGAAAGTGGTAACACCTCGACTGCCGGACTCTGCCATATCCTGCTCTTAATCTCGAAACACATTTGATAGTCTAACAATGCGACCCAAGAATGGCAGAATGCAATACTACGCAGATTAAAGTGGAAAACTAAGCCTAAATTTGCCGTGAGGGTGCTGTGAGATTGTCAAATTAGTCAGCTTTTGTTTAAAAAATATGAAAAGTTAAATTAGGTTAATGCAAAGCGAATCTATTAAAGGTTTTGTATGGGTAAACCAGCTGATTTGTTATTTTTTCTTCGCCGTGACCATCCAGATGTCAGAATAAAATGAAATGACGAAAAGCCGTTCCACTCGCACTATCGATGCTTCTATACTTCTAGCTCCAACTTCATGGCGTCTGTGCAGCATAGTTTGTCATTTAATTTTTCTTTTCTACCTTCTTTTTCCGTGATATTCCGATGTACACAACGTTGTTGTTGGTCTAGTGCTTTTTAGGGAATGCGCCTTGGGTTAACGGAAACGAGGAAGATAATAGACGAAAGGAATCTAAAGAAAAAAGTTGTTTTAACATAAACAATTTAAATAATATTCTCATCTTAGCAGCTGATTCTGTAAACACAGAGAGAGCCGAGTAGCAGTACCGTGACAAAAATATTATTTTCTTTCCCAAACAGCTCGGAATTTAAGAAGCAGCTGATTCATTAATTTATCCACTCATTCATTATTGTTGGGTTTATTTGGACTGAATTGAAATTAAAAGCTTCGCATTCTTCTACAAGACCAAGTTTGATTCCTTAGGTATTAAATATTTAGTTTATAATATAAAATGAAAAGAAATGAAAAAACAAAAGTAAAAATATGCAAACTGCTTGCCAGGCACTTTTAACCGTGTGCAAAACGGTATATAAGAAGTGATGTCAATGGAGGTACTAAAACTGCGATTAAGGGAGTATGGTTACGGCTCATCAGCTGTTCTGACGTAGCAATCAGCTGTTTTGACATCATCATTTGGGCATCACTGTAAACGATTTTAGGTGCCGTACCATAACGCCGTAACCATAATCATAGCCGTATGCAACCAATAAATTTTGGTTTTCCCCTGTAACCGTAAGCAGCAACATTTTACATTTGTTTTGATATTTGCGAAAAAATTTTAGTATTAGAAATGAACGAGGAAAAAATATTGGATTTTTTATGACAAAATACAAATGTTGTCATTAATTCTACTTCAATTTCAGCTGTTTAGGGTTACGTCATGACTAATGACAAATGCTGCAATGTTGCGGCTATAGCACCACTAATTGCAGCTTAATAAAGGTTTCTGTGCTGAAAGAAGAAAGTATATCAACCTTTTTTATATTAGATAAGAAAGCATACTTACATTTACATTTTCAGAAATTTGAACTCTCCATCTTTTGTTTTTGTATTGTAATATTTATCAAATATTGTTTTCTACTCCTATGCACTATAAATACAGCTGATATGCATTTTTCCCCAGTTTACACGAAGAAAAAGCCTGTGCCGTTGTGAATATAAAATGGCAGACACTTACGATCCAATACATTCCAACTTCCACTCTCTGTTCTCTCTCTGTAATTTCTGCGGGCTTCCGTTATCTATGATGGCTCACGTTGAGTTGTAAAGGGTGGTTAAGTTTCAAGGGCCGGTGTTGATTTTTTAATAAAATACAATTTTTTTAGGAAATTACTGTCACATCTCTTTATTATGATAATATTGGTATGGCTCAATTACGTATGGTCAAAATATTGGCCAAATGGCCGCCGCGACTTCAGCGGAGCACCTCCATCCGATGGTTCAAATTTTGGATGACGCTGAGGCATAGTTGAGATTCTATGCCGTTAATGTGCCGAATTATCTCTTCCTTTAGCTCTTGAATTGTTGCTGGCTTATCGTACACCTTTTCTTTCAAATAACCCCAAAAAGAGAAGTCAAACGGGGTCGTTGACGTTTAGGTGTGGTTCACATTCAACATCGGCCCTTGAAATTTAACCACCCTTAAAATGGAAACTCTCACAGACAGAGCATTCTGAAATCATATCGCTGCCATTATTGTTATTCCAAACTTCATTCTACAAATGAAAATTATACGAAGTGCGGAGACTACTTAGCAACCAACCATTTGTTTCGAAAATAATGTGGTACAATACATAACAGTGGCATCACTAGTTAGGTCGTGCCGTTGGTATAAACGTAAATTATGCAACCCTGAAAGTATAAAGTGTGGTTCTCTCAATTTGTGAAAGAAACGACTTATTCGTATTTTTGAAGTCGGTTGTAGTTAAAACGCATTTTAGAACATCGATAGAAAAAATAATAATACAAAATATATCAATAACTAAATAAAATAAAATATACAAACTAGTGTAAAAAAACCGTTCGTCGCGTTACTCCCCGACGGGGAATTGAACCCCGGTCTCCCGCGTGACAGGCGGGGATACTAACCACTATACTATCGAGGACGGGTAATATACACTTGCGTGAAAAACAAATTATTACCCAAAATACCGAATTTTCTGAATAAAATATTCAGAAATCATTTCATAATTTAACTTAAACAAAAAATACAATAAAATCTAACCATATAAAATAATTAATTCAATTTAAATTAAAAAAAAAAATTAAAATATATTAAAAAATATTTTTTTTTAAATGTGAGATTGCAAGCAACTTTTCAGCTTAATGTCTTATAGCCATAGTTATATTAAAGAAGTTAATAAATAATTTAATCAAATATATTTCAATTTAGTCTTGGCTTTTTCACTTAGAGCCGGCTTTAAGGTTAGAGTAAAAAAAATATGTTATTGATTTGTTAGATGATTAAATGATAAATCTGCTGAAATAATGATAAATGCACTGTTGGAAGGACAATTAAAGAAATATCCAAAAGGATTGCAGGGTTGATGTCTCACTATGTATGATCCCCAAGCAGAAGTGAAATGAGCGAGGTATAAATCAATTTTCCCTAACAGCTTGGCTTTCTACCATATTCGGAGCTATGGGCTACATTTGCACGTGAATTAAATGTCCTTGAAAAGTTAAAGTTGTAGGCCACGTGAAAATTTTCAGGTATTTAATCAAAGCGACGTCATAATATAAAATGCAAAAGCGACAAAAATATACATCTGTGCATATATTTCGTAAATTGTTTGTGATGCAGAGTACACTATTTTTGACGTTATTGCACCATCTGTTGTTGTAAAATTCTGAAGTTTAAAGAAATCTTTCGATAATATGTTATTTCCCGCTCCCAGAATGTTATCGCTATTTTTGCAACGTTGCCAATTTTATATTTTATCATCTACTAAACTCGGCTTTTTTTAAGTATTTTATTAAATAAAGTCAGCTTCTATGGTGGGCTGTGCCTAGGGGCCGATTCATTTTAATTTAAGAACCTATTGCATGGTAAATTGAACCCTGGTCTTGACCGCGCATTGGTAATAGTTTCGTGTAAAATAATATTTTTTCATAGCTTTCGAGGGAAATTTCGAAGGGAATTTTCAGAAATTTTCATTTTTTATTACTCGTGTGATATTTATCGCTTTGGCTTTGTAAAAAAGTATGTTTGACGAAAGGGTGGAAAAAACAATTTAGAGTCAGGATAACAAAAAAGTATTTCTTCATATGCATAAAACTCTATTTCAATTATGTGTGCCTGAAAAGTATACATTTGGAATAATAATACTGAATCACATAAAAAAAAAAAAGCCAAGTTGATGAACTCCCCGACGGGGAATTGAACCCCGGTCTCCCGCGTGACAGGCGGGGATACTAACCACTATACTATCGAGGACGGGTAATATACACTTGCGTGAAAAACAAATTATTACTGAAAATACTGAATTTTCTGAATAAAATACTCAGAAATTATTTCATAATCTAACATAAATAGAAAAATACAATAAAATCTAACCAAATAAAATATTAAATTCAATTTAAATAAAAAAATATTCTTTTTTTTTTTTGAAATGTGATAGTAATCAGCTTTTAGGCTTAATGACTTATAGTCTTAGTTAAGTTAAAGGAGTTTTATGAATAAGTTACAGGTTAATTTATTTTAAAATATACTTCAATACGAGTATAGTAATTTTTTTTTTTGCTTTTTTTGTCGGGACAACTAGCAAGTGCAGAACTCAGACATTAATTAAGTCCATTGTACTACACTTGGATTCCCTTTTAATTTTCTTTAAATCTACCCGATCTCCGAAGAAATCGGGGTAGATCTTGTGATGCCAAGGAGCCAAGATGGTCGCCTCAAATCTGATTCGAGCGAAGGCGGGGCAGACGCACAGGAAGTGGTCCGCTGTCTCATTCTCCTCTTCACAAGCTGGCCAGAGTACACTGTCTGAGATGCCCAACCTTTCCATGTGCTTCGCCCACAGAAAGTGGCCCGTCATCAGTCCAACCAGCCGTCTGCACTCCCCTCTGCTTAATGACAGAAGGGTTGGCGACAGTCGATCGGACATGACAGGTAACATCAGTTTAGTCCACCTGCAGCCTCTCTCAGCCTGCCAAGCTCGCTTGTGGGTGGTAGTTACCCATAAGCTAACCGTGGCTGTGATGGCCGCAGAGGAGAGTGGCAAAACGGGCTCTGGGCCAAAGAAGTTGGCCTCAGAGCCCATCTTAGCTAAGGAGTCAGAGGTCTCGTTACCCGCGATACCCACGTGTCCCGGGACCCATGTTAGCATCAGGCTATTATGTCTACCGACATAGTTCAGCCTGGATTTATAGGACTTGACTATCCCTGATGTGGTTGGAGGGCTGTCTAAGGCCATAAGCGCAGACCCATATAGTCATAGTTGAGTTAGAGCCGGCTGAACATAACGCAGTCCCATTTGGAAAGGCAGAGTACCCAAATTCATCCATACTTTTGACTCCACTTAGAAATCCATCGACATTTAAAGGGAAAAGATGGAATTTATAAAAAAGATCTTAGTTTCGTTGAATCTTCGAAAGTTTGAGAGTTGACACAGTTACAGTTAAAAATGTAACGAACGAAGCTCTTCACGTGAGTACTACACTTTAAAAAGAATCCTGCAAAATTACTTACATTAAACATTAATTTTTTCTTAGTTTTAGATGTGGATACTACTCGTAATCGTATATCAATTGAAGAAAGCAGTTACACCGTAAAAACCATTGCAAATTCAGGCAGAGCATATGAGGGGTGCCTTTTATATTTCGGGATTTGACAACCCTGGTGTTGCAATCTGTCAACTGACAGCTGTGTCGCAAAGTTTAACATTTTTTGGCTTTTACGTACTCAGAACGTTTTGAAATACTAGCGCTATTTGTGTTGTTTACAGTAACTTAAAAGATTCATCTCGGTCCAAAAATGGAATTAAATCGTGAACATTTTCTTGCGATTATTTTTTACAACTTTCGACGTGGATTAACTCAACAACATTGCATGGATGAACTTAATTCATTTTTTGGCGATGAAGCTCCATCAAGGACCAGTGTTTATCGATGGTATGGTGAATTAAATCGTGGTGGTAGTTCACTCCAAGACGAATTTCCTGAAGGTCGTCCAAAATCAGTTGTTGTTCCGAAAACCATTGATGCTGTGCGCGAGCTGATATTGCACGATCGTCATGTGACCTATCGTGAGATTGAGACAATCTTAGGCATTAGTGGGACCAGCATACATTCAATATTGCATAAACATTTGACTGTCAAACAAATTTGTTCGTGTTGGATCCCACACAATTTGTCAATCGCTCAAAAAAAGGCTCGTGTCGATTGGTCGAAGGAAATGCTCAAAAAATACGATCGCGGGGCTTCGAAACACGTCTATGACATCGTGACAGTTGATGAATCATGGATTTACGCGTATGAGCCCGAAAGTAAACAGCAGTCGACTGTATGGGTGTTTCAAGATGAGCCAAATCCAACAAAAGTTGTTCGCGCACGATGCACTTCCAAGCAAATGATCGCCTTTTCGCGTTTTCGGAAAAACTGGACATGTCGCAACCGTACCACTAGAACAACGCAGAACAGTAAATTCTGAGTGGTACACAACCATTTGTTTGTCAGTTGTCTTCCAAGAAATTAGGAAAACCAATCGCCAAAGACGGATCACTCTTCACCAAGACAATGCGAGCTCTCACACATCGGCCCAAACCACTGCATTTTTGAGCACCCAAAACATCGAATTAATGGGTCATCCGCCGTATAGTCCTGACTTGGCACCGAATGACTTCTTTTTATTCCCGTACGTAAAAAACAAACTAAGAGGTCAACGTTTTTCGACACCTGAAGAAGCGGTTGCGGCATTCAGAATGCATGTTTTGGAGGTACCTCATTCAGAGTGGCAAAAGGGCTTTGACAATTGGTTCAAACGCATGCAAAAGTGTAGAGATCTTCATGGAGAATATTTTGAAAAACAATAAACTGTTTTTCGATGATTAAAACTTGTTTTTGTTCTCTAACCCCGAAATATAAAAGGTGCCCCTCGTACATAACTGGATATATTAATAAATATCTGCCACACAAATCAGCTGTTTTATATGTATATGTATCCTGGAGACGAGTGGTGACTTAAGCGGACAGATGCCTGTAAAATTTCGGAAAAATTTTTTTTTTTCATAAAATGTTAATATAATCCTTTAAGAATATGTCAAAAAATTGTTAGAACGTAAATTTAAGTATTTCTTATATTATAGATCGTCAACCGTGACGACTCTATTCTTTGCGTACGAGCGCTGGGAGAGGTATAGTTACGTTGCCGACTTTAGACGCGTTTTTCTCAAAACTGTATTTTTCGAATTGGCGTACACGATAACTCGAAAAGTTATTGACCGATCTTCCTGAAATTTTGCACACATCTTTTTTATGATATTACTTTTTATGTGAATTTACAAGTTTTCAAAAATTTTTCGAGCAAAAAATTTGTTCGAAGCAAAAATAGTAGGAAAATTCCCCCAAAATTCACTATTTTTAAGCATTTTATTCCGCGACTTTTTTTCATTTTTTTTTATTCATATAGAAATTATGACATTAATAAACTAAAAATTTTATGGTTTTTTGTATTCAGGTCACTGACGCCGATGCTACAATGCCCGCCGATTGAGAAGAGAAGCCCCGCCGCGACCTTCCTGGAAGAATTGAGTGTACATCCACCATTTTAAATGATTCAAATGAAAAAAAATTATATTATTTTAATGTAGTATTTATAAAAAAACAGTATGCCAATTTCGAAAAAAATATATTGACTTCTTCATTTTAAATAATTTTAATGAAATCTGTACTCTTAATCGATAAACTGTAATATTGCAATTTAAGTTAAACATTTCACCATAGTCTTTCACTTAGTATACAAAATTAAATATTTCTTGTTGTTTCGAAAATAATGTGGTGTAAAAACTACGGCAAAACAAAAAAAAAATTCAATCCATTACTCCCCGACGGGGAATTGAACCCCGGTCTCCCGCGTGACAGGCGGGGATACTAACCACTATACTATCGAGGATGTTGAAGTAATTCTGCATAAAGACGCACTTAAGCGGCGAGAACAATTTCGCAACAACAAATATTAGTGACTAACGTTGAGAAGTAAAAAAAAAAACGTTGATTAGGTAAAATGCTAAAATCTCATAATGAATAATAATTTTTTCAAATTTGGCTTATTTTTGATTATTTAGTGCCGTATCAAATATATTCAAGCTATCTAAAATATTCGCTATTAACTGGTGCTTGCTTACTTACGTAAATAATTATGTATTTCGAGTTGTATACACAACTAGCATGGAATTTTCAATATTAATGTGGAAGATTAGCGTAATAACAATAGAAATTAAATAATTTTAATCAATTTTTATTTTAAACTCTAATGAACGTATGTAATCACCATCGGCCATCAGGTGTCTATTGTTTATTGTTTTTGGCACAATTTCCATGTTGGCTTCCACGAACGGCTTTGATTGACGCCACTCGCCCGCATCTAATCTAAATAATAAAAAAATAAATAGCAGAGAATACTAATAATTTAAAACATGGCTGCGATCAACAAACGACCATTTTGTTTAAAAAATTTATTTAAAAACCGTGCAAAAATCGTTCAATCATTTCAGTAAAACCCCAGGCGAACAAAAATGTATAGCAAGCGCTATTTGAATTTCGTTCAGTTGAAAAGTACCACTAGCAGCTGGCTAAATAAAATTCTGAATTGAATAAACCGAGTCAGCTACAACTACAACTCTCAGCATGTGTGTTTATACATTCATACCCACATACATATGTATGTATATGTACATGCATAGTGCACTTTGTTTGAAAAATTCCTCATTCAAAGGCAACAAATATGTGGGCATTCAATTTATTTGCGCAGGCAAATGCGAATTTTGGTTGGCCAATCACGTTCTCCCCAAAAATTATCTACAAATTGACATGATGCTATGTTGTTGTTTGCTAAATTGTTTTTGAGCATTTTAAAATTATCATATGGCTTGTGGTTGCTCTTAATTCATTTACTGAGCGAACTGCGCTTATTGGGTTTGCTGTTTTTGTTTAGTGTACTTGTAAAATGTTGTATAGCAGAACTTAGCGCTGAGCATTTACTCTCTGCTTATGTATATTTATACACTATGAAACAAAAGTGCACAGCCAACGACGAAGACATTGCGAAGTGACGTTTTCGTAATTGCACATTTGCTAGAGTGCTGCGGTGGAACTGCCAATGCGGGAAAGAATCTGGAACAACCTTTTGAACACACAAGAACAGCGTTAGTCCCTCGTCTCCCTGGCCACAAAAAAAAATGTTTCTAGTGAAACAAGTTCTCCAATAGTTTCAAATCATCTATCTTCCCGGACTGTGCTAAATTGAAGAAAGGATCCATGCAGAGTTTTGCTGAAAATAATTGCATTCTGCGGCTGTACTACGCGGAAAGGCGTATTCTCTCGGAAACTTTTAGGTAGCAGGCTATTCAAATTGTGTGTGAAGGTTATTAACCAAAGTGCAGCTATTTCGAGACCTTTGCTGAGAATTTTTCAGAAAGTCACAATTTATAAAATAATGCGCAGAGCCACAGCACGAGTATATGCAGCTAGTTGTCATTGCGTTAATTTTATCTGATACATTGACACATTGGGACGAAATGAATCAACTTTTCATATTTCAAAGGTAGTAAAGAAAAACCCAGGGTTTTTAATGATTCCAGAAACGTGAGAACACATTTTGGTAAATGCTATACTGATAGAAATAGGTTTTCACGTTTTTATATATGTATGTACGCTTGACTTTTCACTTTTCGACTCGTTAATCAATAAAAGACAACACTAATTTGCTGAATATTTTGTTAATAATTCGTTCACCAAAAATTTTACTTTTTATTTTAGTAGAACTCCAGCTAAATTTCTCCACTACAAAGGTACTAGTTTATGTCATAAAACTACCGTCACATTGGCCATTTTTATCTATGGAAAACAATAATTTGAAAAAATCAATAATTCGTGGAATGAATACAATCTCATTATTTTTAAAAATCTTCCTATACTTTTTGTTTAAATTGTATATATGTAATTTATATATTATTATATTTATATGTATATACATATATTAATTACATCAATTTCTAATAAAAATTGTGTACAAATTAAATTGTTACGTGACAGACTACATTTTTGTGCCCTCTTTTGCTTCGTAGTGTAGAATTGTTGCTGCTATATAAGCATTGTTAAGTATATGCCGCTGTTGGGATTTTTACTCTCACTAGCGCTCTTGCTTCAACCTTCTTAAGCATGTATGTATATATGTATACAGCCAATTTTATTTGTTTTATTCACGTTGCCTTACACACGATCGAAATGAATTTCCCCTTTACGTGTTTTGTTGTGAATACAAACAATGAAGCTGATGGTCGCTGCTATTGTTATGTCTCAAATATTTCACATCGTACACATGGCTGTAATTCTCCACATTATGCAGCTGCCAATTGAATAGTTGCTGCTGAGAATCGCTGTTTGCCTGATACCAACGTGGATCAATTTATCGATTTCACGTTTTACGAATCATGATCGCTCACGATCAGTAAACAAAAATGTTGTTAGTATAAAGGGAGGAAGGAGAGCAGCACTCCCGAGAGTTCACCAAAAGCAAAAAACGTGAATTTGAATAATGCCTATGTACATATATAATATATAATACGACAAAAGCGCATGGAAAATTTGGAAGTATATTCAATTAAATTGTTTGCTTGCGTTTGTTATATGCATATAATTAGTTCTTGGTTGATATACCATAGTTCTTGGCTCTATACCATATACATATTAGAGCAAACAAAAAAATTTCCTCACACGAGCGCACTTTACAACAACATCATTCACAATCCACCAACAAATAAACTCCTTTGTAGGGTGACCCGAAAATGTTGCGTATGCCGTCTCCGGAACCACTTTTCTAGCAGAGCAAGGTTTCGATCCTCGGACCTCTGGGTTATGGGCCCAGCACGCTTCCACTGCGCCACTCTGCTGTTTTGTCAAAACCATTGCGATTTAAGTCGTAAGCATCGATAAATTTGTATGCACATAAATTTGTGTGTAACAAGTTTTGTAAGAATGAATGACCAAAAGGTTTTTAGTAACGTAAACTAGGTAGATTTTGTGATGTACGCCCATATAAATAAATGAATACTATTATAACTGAATAACTAATATCCTGCTTAACCCACAACGAGGCCGTTGCCGCCATAGCACCATATCAGCGGTATGACACTTTTACCTGGAACTAATGCCGCGGCACTTATTGTTGTCCTACTCACAATTAATGCATTGACCTTGTGCCGGATTACTTCCGGCAATTTATTTCCACTTGTTATTATGTTCCGTCATCTGTTACGGTTTTTATTTACTTTCAAGTATGCTTTTGTGTCATTAAAATACAGTTAAGTTAGTGTAAATTTTAATTAAAAAAATTGTCGTATGATATGCATTTTACATTTACAATTTGGTTTTTCGTTAATTGTAGTGTTAAAATTGCTGACGTCATATACACATACTTTATTTTGATTTGAATTACTTTACGCTTAAGTAGGCTTTTTGGCACTAAAACTTGAAAAGCAGAGTGGCGCAGTGGAAGCGTGCTGGGCCCATAACCCAGAGGTCCGAGGATCGAAACCTTGCTCTGCTAGCGGTTGTGAAATGCTGTTGTCTGGCAATGGCTTTTTTTAAATAATTAAACTTAAAAATACCTGTACTTGTTACGAAGTACTGTTACACACACACACACACATACGTAAACTTCACTTCTAAATAAACAGCACTTATTTAATTAAGGGATTAATTGAAGAGGCGGTCTCATAAGACTATAAAAGAGAACAACAACAGGTAGCGGTTTGTGAATTTCATTACTCTGTAAATTGTTTGTGTAGTTTTCCCTTACTTACTTTGCTTTATTACACAGGCATAGGCATTGCTAACTGAATAAGTTATTGCGCCATATTTTTTCCATATGAGTCGTAAAAACATACTCGTTACCATATTCCTGAAATGGCCTCAGAGCAGAAACATCTCCCTATTGCATGCTTTAATCAACAGAACCTTGACAAAGGCAAATAATTTACATTTGCCCATTACGTTTCAGAGTGTAGGGTGTGTCAAATATTTAAAAACTAGAGAGGCAATGTTAGAAAGCCTATTCTTATGATTGAAAATAACGTAAAGAAACTGAAGAGCGATTGTAACTTCAAAGTAGGTATAAATCTGGTATTTTTTTTTTCGAGGTGGAAGCAACGAAAACCCAACACCGTCAGTGTGGGGCTTTAACGCGAACTAAACCACCTACCGTCAAATTACCGATCCCAATGGTACTACCGATTGGTATATTGCCATTGGTATATTGCCGAGAGGCGGGTTTTGAGCACCAAACTCAACGCCCGTTACTGTACTGATGCAATATGTGGAAAGTGGCATCTGGTTACCACCCATTATTTAAATTATTAGATTAGAAAGCTACCCTTATTAGGACGCATCCATCTGACATGCCCCTTTCCATGCCATAGAAACGTAAGTTCCTAAGTCTGGCTTCGCCAGTTTTCCTGCGTTTTACTATTGACTATTACTTATTTTGGTTGAACAAAAGGTGCTCGCATTATAAAACAACTACGTTGGATTACTTTGCCGCCGCAAAAAAACGGTTCAAACGCAGACATTCCACTGATTTACCACAATACTCACCAGTTCAAGATATTTTCGGTGTACATAAAAGTTATGTATACAAAAATATTTAGTTGGAAAGCACAATTCGAGAAGTATACTGTCTTTTGTTTGTTAATCCAGCTGTACATAAATATCGAGCCTTAGTTTAACTAAATTTCGGTTTACCGCCGGACAATGATTATGCGCTTATAAGCTTAAACGCCCAATTTCGTAGACTTCAATTCAAAATTGAAAATTCACCACAGTTAAACTATTCGATTATTACTATTTTATGTAAAGGATTCTTTTAAAATGGATTTGAAATAGAAATGAATTTTTGACAATAATTCTTGTGGAAGAAAGTAAAAAAATGGTTATGTTTCTTCGTTTTCATACTACCAAACGAGTAGTTTTATATAGCGCAACATCAACAAAAATTTATCCGTATTATTCCCGTTATAATTGGTTGCGATACTGACCTGGATAATCAAAGAAAACACGCTAAATATTTCATATTCGATAAATTGACGATTTCTTTCTCTTTTCGAAAATGCTAATTTTGCTTTTGTGTTACTCTGTGCGCTCGTCACACAGTGTCGCAAGTGTTACATTTTTCATTTTAATTTTTACAAATAAGTCATGCTGTGCTTGTGTTTATATAAGTATTTTGGCAAGCGTTAATACAAGCAGAGTGGCGCAGTGGAAGCGTGCTGGGCCCATAACCCAGAGGTCCGAGGATCGAAACCTTGCTCTGCTACTTCAATAAGGTGTAATTGTGTTCTTTTTTTATAATGAAAATAAATTTTTTTGTATAACATATATCTTTATACTATATATGTACTAGTAGTATTTTGGTAATTTTTTCGCAGTTTTAAAAAAAACTTGTTTTAAAAATTCGGAAAATGAAAAATTATTGCTCTTTTCTTTCGTACTTGTACATATTTGATAAGAAAAAACATATTCTAAATATTGCAACACAAGTGTGAATACATTCAGTTACATATATATACGTATGCACATACATACATACATATGTATGAATTTGTCTTCGTGTACCCTGTTATAACTATTCGCAATTAGTAACGATTTTTAATTTTTTGGTGTTGAAAAACCAATAAATAATAATTTTTATGTTATTTTTAAATCTCTGCCTTACGGATCATATGTTTATTATTATAAGTTTTGGTTTTGTTAAATTCTTGTGATGCGTCTAGACAGTATGTCGTTTCGAGCTTTATTTATGAGAAATAAAAAAAAACAAATAGAAAATAATCTTTGGTATTTGGTGAAAATATTAAAATTAAAAACAAAATCGTTACTCAAGCCATTATTATTTTCAAACGAAAAATGAAATGATAATTATTAAATTCAAAGAAGTAAAATAATGACTATCTTTAATTTTTTACATTAAGTTCTAATCTAGATTAGGACTATTGGAAAATTCGATTTGAGATCTAACTTATGTTGGTTCAAGCTATTCGCATTTTATATTACTAATTTCTTTATGAATTGGAGATTTTATATATTTTTTGTTTTAAAAGTGCGTTTTATTGCGTGTCATTTATTTTAATTTTATTACCTTTGAAGAAGAACATGAAATAAGTATGTGCATATATACATATAATTGGCGCGTACACCCTTTTTCGGTGTTTGGCCGAGCTCCTCCTCCTATTTGTGACGTGCGTCTTGATGTTGTTCCACAAATAGAGGGACCTACAGTTTCAAGCCGACTGCGAACGGCAGATATTTATATGAGGAGCTTTTTCATGGCAGGAATACACTCGGAGATTTGCCATTGCCTGCCGAGGAGCGACCGCATACATAGTATCATATATAAAATACAACAAAAATTAATTATAAATCTGGAAGTCATCATTTCGGTTAATTTTAGATTATTTCATTAAGTTTATTACATTTTTCCATTTAATTTAATTCCTTTCCTTTTTATTTTCTATGTAATTTTATCTAATTTAACTTAATTTAATTTAGTTTAATTTAATTTAATTTAATTTAATTTAATTCAATTTAATTTAATTTAATTTAATTTAATTTAATTTAATTTAATTTAATATAATTTAATTTAATTTAATTTAATTTAATTTAATTTAATTTAATTTAATTTAATTTAATTTAATTTAATTTAGTTTAATTTAATTTAATTTAATTTAATTTAATTTAATTTAATTTAATTTAATTTAATTTAATTTAATTTAATTTAATTTAATTTAATTTAATTTAATTTAATTTAATTTAATTTAATTTAATTTAATTTAATTTAATTTAAAATTTCTCTTTTCTTTTCTTTTCTTTTCTTTTCTTTTCTTTTCTTTTCTTTTCTTTTCTTTTCTTTTCTTTTCTTTTCTTTTCTTTTCTTTTCTTTTCTTTTCTTTTCTTTTCTTTTCTTTTCTTTTCTTTTCTTTTCTTTTCTTTTCTTTTCTTTTCTTTTCTTTTCTTTTCCTTTCTTTTCGTTTCTTTTCCCTTCTTTTCTTTTTTTGTAATTCCAAACACTAATCACTTACAGATTGGTTTTTGCTCACATGCCTATTTAAATATTTAACTGACAACAGTCTGGCATTGCCTACTCTTGCATGCACTGCTCTAATTTGCGCGAGTAACAAAATTTCTACTCAGTATATTTCCATTAACTTGACCTTCGTCAGTATTCCAACTCAACACTAACTTCAAAACATTACAACACTACAAGTACTGACAAAAATACCACACGTGCATAGGTACATACGCATACATACATATTTATTCCACCTGCCATTCTATCACTAACATAGTGTAATGATGCAGCGAAAAGCAGTGAATGCAGCGCAGCGCAGCCAAACTGTCAAACGAAGAAAAAATATTGCTGTAGAAATTATCGCATAATTTGAAATCAAAGCGGAAAAGAGAATTTCAAGTGGGCTAAAAAATTCGCAATCAATGATGCAGCAGAAGCAGTAGCAATAACAACAACTATTGTACATGAGTAGTTGGAAGCCAGTGAAGTACCCATGTAGTTGGAGTGTTACCAACAACGGTTGAAGGAAGAAAAGCAAGGATAAATGTAGAAAAATCGCAATAAAAAGTCCAAAAGTGTGTAGCAACGCAAGAAGGCATAACCGAAGGAAGGAAATTGTCAGCGTACTTGATAGCACAATAGTAACAACAAAAATGAATAAATATTTACAAGTGCTATGTAGCGTTGCCAACGACTTACAGTGTGCAACATATTTTTTGTTTGTTTGGGTGACTGCAAGCGCTCTCATTGTTGTTATTGTTGCTACAATACGACAGCACTCGGTCTCAATCACAGGATAATCGCTGAAAAATCGCAAATGAAATAAACAAAAAGAACAAGAAAAAAAAGGAAATAAAAAACAACCGACACTAAGCACAGAAGTGATGTTGTATGGCGGAAAAGCTTGCAAGAAGTGCAGAGAAAGTGAATAGCATGACCGTGGAATTGTAAGTGTAGACGGTGTGAGGAAATCCAATAATAAAAGCAACAACAAACGTCACAAAGTTAAACAAATGCAAAAAAAATTGGTGAACAGACAAGTAAGATTTTAGTTGGATACGAACGGTGGCTTAAAGGAAACAAATACGAATTTCAATTTTTTGTGACTGCATTCTAGTATTTTTTCAATAAAATTGCTGTTGTAGCATCACGCCGTTTCATTGCTGCTGCTGCAATAAGACCGCCTGCAGGCTTTCAATTGCTTAAAATTGAATCAAATTTTCATTTGCAACAACAGGAGGCCTGCAACGCCGATTATTTTTTCTACACTTCCTTTCCCAGTGCAAGTATCATACTACACAGAAAAGAAAAACTTAATATGTATGTAAAACGAGAAAAAAAGTACATGCATCTGGCTGTTGAGTGGCGGAATAGTAGAAAAGCTAAGTTGAGCTGATAAGAGAAGTAAGAAAATTACATGGAATTTTTAACTGCAATAGCGAAGCGAAGAGACATTCAAGCTTTCGGTGCATAATCGAACAAAAGTAAGGAAGACGAAGTTATTAAGCGCTTGCAAATAACAACAACAATGCAAGTACATACTTGTACACAAAAGTGAAGGTCGAATGCTATTCTTAAGGAAGTGAAGGAGCGAGGAAAATATCAAATTCAGACAGAATGGACTGCAATCAATAAATCAATAGTAAAATAAAATTTATATGTATGTATTTGATTTACGCCAAAGAAGAACGCAATTCTAAGCAACTGAGCACAAAGTTCCAGTAACAGAACCCTGTCTCAAAGGTGTGCTTTCAAGGAATTGGAAAGAGAAAACTATATCGTGAAGTGGATAAAAAGTAGTTATTTTTTTCATGAGTTGGCAGCACTGTTAATACGATCTGGACCAACTTTCATGTGAATGTCATTATCAGTAATATATTTACGCTTGTGTTTACCAAACGACCAAGAGTGCATTTTTCGATTTTTACAATGTCTGATTTGATTGAGCAGAGAAGTGCCATCAAATTTTGTTTGCGGAATGAAATTTCGGCTTCGGAAACGTTTAGCATGTTGCAGAAGGCATTTGGTGATTAGACCATGTCGCAGAAAAATGTTTATAAGTGGTACAAAGACTTCAAAGAGGGTCGAGAACCTGTTGATGACTTGGAGCGCTCCGGACGACCATCGACGTCAACAGATGACCAACACGTCAATAAAGTGAAGGAGTTAGTGCTCAAAAATCGTCGGTTGACTGTTAAAGACTTTACTGATATGATCGGAATATCAGAAGGACCTGTGAAAACCATTTTGAAAGACCATTTGGGCCTACGAAAAGTCAAATTTCGTTTGGTACCGAAAACTCTCAATTTCTTGGAAAAAAGTCGTCGCGTTGATGTGTGTGAAACAATGCTTTCAGACTATCAGGACAAGCTCAAATGCATCATTACGAGAGATGAGACTTGGATTTATGCTTACGACCCTCAAACAACCGACCAATCAAGCGAATATCGTGCTAATGGCGAGGTCAGACCGAAAAGAGCACGTCAAAGTCGTTCAAAAATAAAGGTCATCATGACAGTTTTTTTTCGATTTTCGTGGTGTGGAGCACTATGAATTCCTTCCACCTGGCCAAACTGTTAATAAGGAATATTATTTGACGTCATGGGTCGTTTACGTGAAGCAATTCGTCTAAAAAGACCAGAATTATGGGCCAACAACTCTTGGTTTTTGCATCACCGTCTCACACTGCACTCGTTCTTCGTGACCATTTCGCCAAAAATTCCACGCATATCGTTCCGCAACCACCGTATTCGCCTGATTTGGCTCCGTGTGACTTCTGACTATTCCCAAAACTCGAGAGACCACTCCGGGGAACGCGTTTGGAGTCGATTGAGGAGATAAAAGCTGAATCGACGAAGGTGCTGATGGCTATACCGGAAATGGACTATTTGGCATGTTTCGGGGATTGGAAAAATCGTTGGCATACGTGTATTTCATCGAGAGGGGATTATTTTGGAGGGGATGAAATTGATTTACAAGAATAAATAAAGATTTTTCATTTTACAACCAAATTCACCTTACTTTTTGCCCACAGTATTAAAAACCTAAAGAGCTGCAGACAAATATAGAAGTATGAAGTATTTAATGTAGCTAAGCGCAGAGATCCAACGGAGAATCTCTCTTGCCCACAAGTGCTACTTTGGAATAGGTAGGCAATTGAGTAGTAAAGTTCTCTCTCGAAGAACAAAACTACAAGGCTCTCATCATGCCCATCCTAACGTATGACGTAGAAGCTTGGACGATGCCAATATCGGATGAGACATCATTTGGAGTGTTCGAGAGAAAGATTTTTTGGACCTCTGCACGTTAGCCTCGGCGAATGTCGCAATTGATGGAACAATGAGCTGTATGAGCTTTACGACGACATAGACATAGTGCAGCGAATAAAGATCCAGCGGCTACGTTGGCTCGGTCATGTCGTCCGAATGGATACACACGCTCCGTCTCTGAAAGTATTCGATGCAGTACCAGCTGGTGGTAGTAAAGGAAGAGGAACGCCTCTACTTCGTTGGAAAGATTAGGTGGAGAAGGATTTAGACTCACTTGGTGTGTCCAACTGGCGCCGATTAGCACAAGAAAGAAACGACAGGTGCGCTTTGTTAAACTCGGCCAAAATCGCGTAAGCATTTAGCATCAAAAATATTTCATTAACCAAATATAATACTGGGTTAAAATAAGAGATCGGGATTTGGAAACTGAAATCCAGAGCCAATCGGTATCCAGACAAAATCTTCTCTCTTTATGTTGTTAATGCTGTTGTTGTCAAGTAGCCATTTTTGTTGATAGACAAGCAGCGATCAAGGCACTGGCCTCAGCGCACATCACCTAAAGATGTGTTAAAGAATGCAGAAGGTCGTTCTGGTTTATCCAACGACACAACACCACACTTTGTTGGGTCCCCGGGTGCTCTGGTGTGGTGGGAAATGAAAGAGCGGATGAGTGTGCAAGCAAAAAGCGCTCTGACCTAAACTGAAATTTAAAAGGACAAAATGTCTGCTTGGATTCAACAGATCAACTACCAGCGTCCTTACAGGTGTTATAACGGGTCACTGCACTATTGGCATCATAGCCAGTAGAATGGGTGTAACTCACAATGAATTAGGAGCTGTGGAGATGAAGAAGAAATTGAGTTTGTGAATGTCCTGCACTTCAAAGAAGCCGTGCCACATAACTTAGCGATTCTTTCTTTGAATACATGGGCAATTTGTAAAATGTCTCCCTAGAGGCACAGGTATCACGTGTCACCAAGTGTCTTGTTTTAGATAAGCAGCCGAGCTAACCTAACCTAACCTAACCTAAAAAACATGGGAGGTACGAGAGAATATTTTGGCATTATTTACATTTTTTTCTGCTAAATTCGCAATTAATTGGAATATTAACTGATAAAATATGAATAATCCGTAAAATAAAATACTAGAAGAAATCAATGCAATGCATCAAATCTTATTTTTCATTTTCTTCATCTAAGTATACCACCACACACACACCTCCACAATTTTCACTTTCCCTACATGAAGGCACACAATTGCATAGTCACTCATGCAATTGGTCTTCGTAACGGATTTGTATGCTTGTAGTAGGTTTGGATGCAGCAACTCCGAGATAAGCAAATTGTACGGCCATTGAAGCGAAACGTTGAGTGCAATGAGGGAACAATACAAATCGAGAGGTACGCCGAGTAAAGGCAGTCAAAGGTATCGAGCTGACAGCAGCTGTTGTGTTGGTAATGCAGTGGCTGTGAGCAGCTAACAACAAATATGTAACTACGTATGTACATATTTTCAGTTGTTTTGCCCTGGTATTGCTGTTGTTAGCTAGTATTAGCAGTAATGGAATGGATTTTCGATTGGATTGGATTTTTGGCATAACCAAGCGTCGCCACAATGGAGTGGTGAGCAAAGTAGACTAGAGTAGAGTCTAATAGAAGCAAAACTTGAAGACCTCCTCGTCGGTCGGCAGCCGATGGAGCATGCCAGGCAGCCAGTCAAGCAAACAAGCCAACAAGCATGCAACCAAAGAGCCAAGCAACCAAACAACCAAGCAACGAAGCAACCATCCAGCCAGTTTAGTCAATTGCTGGATGAAACATTGGTTATGGTTACTGCTGTGCTGCTGCTGCTGCCGCTTATTTGCTTGCATTGTGCCTTGAATTCTGCAGATCTACTACTTAGCTCTTCTTCTTTCCCTCTCTCTCACTCTCTTTGCATATACATTTATGTACATGTGTACATACACATGCATGCACCCAACATTTGCATTGTATTGTGCTTTTGTCAACTTCTCAAGCTCGAATTTTCACCATTTTTTATTATTTTTGTATGTGCATGGGGTTGAGAACTGCTGTTTTATCTTTATTTTACCGTTGTTGGTTTTACTTTTGTTTATTGTTGTTGATTCATTGATAGTATTCGCTTGTATGTATATATTTATCGCTCTGTCATGAATTCTTTTTCTCCTTTCTATAACGGTTTTCGAGATTCGTTGTTTTGTTGCTACAGGCTATTGCTCTGGCATCAGTTGCAGTACAATTACAGTTATTGCATAAAGTGAATAGTTGCTGTTGATGGCTGCAGTCTCTTGTTGTCGCATTTGTTTTTGCACTTAATTAATGTAATTATTGGTAATTTGTTAACTGTATTCACAGCTCGCAGTGCAAATAAACTGAATTTCATCATAGCCGTTAGTCACCAGATTGTTTTTGTTTGTTTTTGTTTGCAATTGAAATGATATTTTGTCTGGGATTGTTTTGTTAACAAGGAAGGAAGTATTCAGCTTATGCGATTGCTTGGAAATAATATGCGGACGCATATATATATATAAAGAGATGTAGCGAAATAATTGTATAGGAGTTGCTACTTCGTAGTGACTTCGTGGTGGATTCTAGTGGGATATAAAATAGGTTTAAGATTAATTATTTTATTAGAAATTAATGAACGAAAAGGGAACTCTTTCTTGAATCGTGCCCCGATTCCTATAGCATATCGTGGCATCATCCATTGCCATGCATTCAATAGATTTTAAATATTTCCATATTGTTCGGGTGTTCTGCTTTATCAAGAAAGACATGCCTTTCGTTACAAGAGGATAAATATACCAGCAGTGCGATTCACTAACACATTTTAACGATATACGCGTTGTTTTTTGTTTCCTTAACCATAATTTTAACGATTTTGCTATTCGGTAACCCAATTCATAACGATAATCGATAAAACAAAATCAGCAGTTTGGTCAACCTGTCGATTATCGCAAACTAGACGGCAACAATTTTGGAGTGTTAAATTAATCGAGAAAACAAGAATTAGTAGTTTGAATTAAAAATATGAAATTATATTAACAAAAACTTATTATAACAACGCGAATATGTATTTCGAGTATTTGGCCTATGACTCATCGCATCGACGTCTGCTCCGGGATGTGGACAATCCTTTCTATTTGCCTGCACGGGAGTTCTAAAAACTATTCCGGTTAGCTCCAGACTTGATTGAGAGCCTAATTTCTCAGGTTGACAGTAATCTTAGAGGTTCCAGAATAACACCGACTTCGGCTGAAAAACAGGTAAGTTTTGTAGCATTCAAGCTAATTCAATTCTAAACTCTGCCTTTATAGGTGTGACAAGGTTCTAGCTGTACTGCAATTTTTTGCATCTTGTTGTTAGCACCGACCCGTAGGTGAGCAATAGAGAGTATCCATGACCCAGTCGTCCGTTAGCGTCGGATGAAGCCTAGAATCGAATACGATTTGGAAAGAATAAAATTAATGTGGCAGCTGAAGGAAAATTTTGTATAGAATAATACTCCAAGATGCTTAAACTCCGTCACACTTTGTAGTACAACATTTGAAATGGTGTAGGATGTTAAATGAAAACATTTTTGCACCAACGTTGAAGGTTGTTCAAGTCGAGTTGAATTTTCTGAGATTTTTAAATCATCATTATTTAAAGCGATGTCGGACCGGCTCTACGCAGTCGTTTCATTCTCATGCGAACAGGCACACCAAGTGAATCCAAGTCTTTTTCTTTCACCTAATAGGATGTTCTCATTGTCCAAGCTTCTGCTTTGTAGTAAACAACATAGCTTTCTTCTTGTTAATCTGAAATCAATCAAATCAAGAAAATTAAATCAAAACTTTTTTTTTGGTTAATCTAAAATCCATATGAGAAAAAAAAATTTATCAAAACTTCATTTTGTTTTTTTAAATTAAATAAAAAGCCAGCTTCCAAATGCTTTCATTAGAATTTCTAAGGCAAAAGGAAATATGTGATTTATTCTCAAAAAAAGTCGACGTTTTCAAGTGCTTATGCTTTCAATAAGCTATACAAATGTCAATGGGTGTGTCGTGCATTAAAGTGGTCATTAACTTCGAAAGAATCGTTTCGAGGAGAACGTCTTTGAAGTTTTCGTTTTGGATATCGAGGGACCGAGAGCTGCTTATCAATTGCCGGATAGCTCGGAAAGTTAGTTATTTATATATTTTTTACTTTATTTGTATAATAAATAAATATTCTACAAAAATATTTCCACTCACAGCTCTGGCTATTGAGGTATTCTCGGCAACTATTTACTTAATTAATTTGAAATTTTTTAATTTGAAAATCTTCTAAAATTTTCAGTGCCCCTAAACTCTGAAAGACCCATATTCTCTCTTACCGCCGAGAACCTAAAAAATAAACTAATCTTGTGAATCTTTACAATTCTAAAAAAACTTAAAGGAATGCTTTTACTTTATTTTTTTATTAAATACAAAAATGTTGTAATAAGTCGGCAAAATGAGCTTGAATATCCGACTACAGGTTATTATCACAAAAGTTCCCGAAAATTTGGGTTAAGTGCATGTGATTGGGTCCCATGCTTAACGCCAAGGTTCGCTCTTTCTAATAGAGAAAATTCATTGAAAAATATTCATTCGTATTTTGTTTATAGCCGATAAAAGTTAGACTACATGGGTCACCCTGCATATGATTCTCCTTTCTTATCAAAAATTCGAATGAGGCGATGCCATTCCACTTGTTCACCTCATGGAAGAAGTGAGAAGATTTGTTCTTTTTTTTCAAAGAAAGGAAGGTAAGTAATTTAATTACCTTCCTGCCTTTAATGTTTTAAAAATAATTTAAATTTTCGAAAAAAAAATTTTTGAAGTCAGAAATTCATTTATAAATTACTCTCAAAAATGTTGTTTAGCTATGCAATGGTTAAAAAATGGATAAGAAGTTTGGAACTCAAATACAATTTTCGATAAATTTTTTTTTATATATTTTGCTTTTATTTTACCCTCTCTACTACGCCGTAGTACTCCGTGGAGGTACTGGCCACACACGCCATTGAAAAATAGCAAGAAAAAAGCCAAAAAAGTCCCCAATTACCTACAGTCATCCAGCTGCTATTCAGCTAATCCAAATGTTAGTGAAGTCTGGCGAAATTGCTGGCCAGCAGGCAGTGGTTGGAATACCCGTACTCGGATATACATGTGCGTGAATGTGTATGTGTGCGAGTGTCACAATGCAATTGACCGAGTGTGCTAAATGAATGAACAAAATAGAAAAACAAAGAGGCAGTCGGGCATGCAGGCTAATCGCCGCCAACGAGTTCAAAGTTAAAAAGCATTGCGCCAAACAGAGTAAATCGTAGAAAGCTTCGCATTCGTTGAGCTTAGAAATCATGGTGTTCCGCCCCCTTACATTTCGAGCGCTCCACTCACACTCGTTCGCCGGCCACACGTTTCAGGTATAATTAATCTTGTTTAGGTTTTGTTTATAAGGAGTCTATCACATGCATGTGTGCGAGTCTCTGCCACTATTTATATGTATGTATGTGTATGAGTATGTGTGTGTGTGTATGCAAACTTGCCTTTTTAGCCATGGCGTTAAAGCCAATTGGAGATTTCATGCTGGGCGAGCAGTTTAATTTGCACAGCAGGACATTTTTTACTGCTTACTCGAACTCACTCTTTCTCTCTTCCTCCCTGCTTTTGATCCTTCGGCTCATCTGATACTGTTGCTTGTTTTTTTTTTGCTATGCATACGAATACGTTTTTGTTGGTGCTTTTGTTGAGTGTTTTAGTCCTAAAACTGCTGCGTCATACCAATGGCGGCCTCAGGTTTTCCAACTATTAATTTTGCTCAAGGCAAGATTAACGAGTGGATGATTGCTTGAAATTGTTCAAAAAACCTTTGGCAAATAAATTCAAAGTGCACGCACACCGACACATACATACATATACGTATGTGTGAGTATATGTATTTGTCTCTTTACAGACTCATTGCTTGACGAAACTTTCTCCGGCCAGTTGTTGGCTTGCAACTTTTAGCCGACTAACTCCTTGACGCCTCAAGTAACTTTCGCTCTGTTGCTGTCAAAAAAGTTGCATTTGCCCACACTGCTAGCGTGCGAGTACGTACATGTATGTGTATTCGCAACTGTTTTTAAGTTAATTTTCCAATTTTAGATTTTGTGCCATTTTTTAGCATTTGAATTTTGATTGCTCGGCTGCTGTGATTTAGGCAGCCGTTGCGGAGCGCCTTTCAAATCTAAAGGAGTGCAATTAATTTTGTTGTAATGGACTGGATTGCCTTTAAGTGTGAGTGGGCTAAATTTGAAAGCGCAGGCAAATTAATTAATTCTAAGACAACTGCAACGTGTAGTGATTTGAGATTTTAGATTCAATTTGGCTCAAATTGCAGCACTGATGCAGAGAAAGTAAGCAATAAAAGTCTTTAAGAAACGATAACTACTTATTGCTTGTAATATTTATTAAAAATTAATGGTCTGATAATTTCAAGGTAGGTGGTTAGTTTGGCAGGAGTTGTATTATATATGTTAATCTGTATCTACTATTGTATATTTTAGTATATTATGTTATGTTAGTTTATTTTCTATTGTGTTATGCCATGTATGTTACATTGTGCTATGTTTTGGTGTGTTATGTTAAGCCATGCTATTTTGTTTTATATTCTGTTATGCTATGCTATGCTATGTTATATTATGTTATGTTCTGCTATGTTTTTTTATGCTTTGTTATTTTATTTCATGCTAGCTTGCGTTTTTGTTATTTTTTGATTTGCTATGATGTTTTAAATTTTTTATGTTGTGCTGTGCTATGTTATGTTGTGTTATGTTATATTAAGTTCTATTCTTGATTTAAGTTAATAAGTTAATACTCCACTAATATTTCATGTTAGCTTGCGTTATTGTTATGTTCTGCTAAGCTATGATATTTAAAAAAAAATGTATGTTGTGTTGTGCTATGCTATGTTGTGTTATTACAATATTAAGTTTTATTTTTAGGTTTTAGCTAATAAGTTAATACACCGCTCAGCGTTATTTTGATCTGTGTCATGCTATGTTATATTATGTGATGTTCTGCTATGTTATTTCATTTCATGTTAGCTTACGTTTTTGTTATGTTATGTTCTGCTATGCTATGATGTTTTAAATTTTTTTATGTTGTGCTGTGCTATGTTATGTTGTATTGGGTCGTGTCATGTCACATGAAGTTCTATTTTTTGGCTTAAGCTAATACACTTCTCAGCACTATCAGTTTTTCCCTGTTGTCCCAATTTCAGAGCAAGAGTTTTGACTTGTCTACGGACTGGATAACATATACAAGGATATCGATAACAGAGTAAAAGATAAGATTCCATACTACACGAAGATTCATCTGCCGCTCAATAAAGCATATCAAGCACTCTTTATCTGCGCTCAGCACCATTATGCACACCCTGGCCCACTAGGTTACTAGGTTGAGGTTAGGTTGAAGCGGTTGTCCTGTGGCACACACTCAGGCTCATAGCCCATTGTGATGCCGCGTGGGGAGCATGTCTCATCTCTCTTATAACCAGTGTGTGCTTTTCAAAAATTTTAAAATATCTCTGATTTCTGTAGAACTAAAATCTTCCAACTCAGCAAAAAATTGTTCACCCAGAATAGTAAACCTGCGTCTGGATAGAGCAGGACAGTGGCACAGTAGGTGCGAGATTGTCTCTTCCTCGTCCTCATCTAGACAACTTCTAAAGAAGTCATGTGTTTGCACACCCATCCTTTGGGCGTGTCTACCTATTAGACAGTGCCCCGTTATGACTGAGGTCAATGTGCTAAGACTGTGTTTATTTAGGCTTAGCAGAGGCTTTTGCAGGTGGCTTCATTACGCCATCTTTCGTTTGCTTTCTTTACAATTTCTTCAAGGATGAGTAGCTTCCATGTTTGTAAGGGTATCCCTATGTTATTATCTATGGACTCATCAGTCAATTTAGTGCCGAGTCTCGCTAGTTCATCGGCTCTACAGTTACCCTCAATGTCGCGAGGCCCAGGAACCCATGCTACTTTTAGGTGAAATGACTAAGCTATCTCGTTAAGAAATGTGCGGCATTTCATAGCTACCTTGGAGGTTGTCGGCTGTTTTGTGAGTGTGAAAATGTAGATATCATTTCCGGGTATCGCATCACACTGTATCAGTGTCGCAGCTTTTATTATTGCCATCAGTTCAGCCTGAAAGACACTACAGTAGTAGGGGAGCCGAAAACTGAAGGAGATCCCCATATGTTTGGAATATACACCTGCGCCCACCCTCCCCTCGAGCTTTGAGCCATCTGTGTATACATGGATGGACTCGTCCTGTCTCACATCGTCACGTTCCCACTCTTCCCTTGAGGGTAGGAGGGTCGTAAACGATGTAATGGAAAGTATAGGCGAGAGTGCATAGTCCACCAGTCCGGGAGCCCCAAAGTGCCAGCCAGGATTTTACCGTGACCATAATCCGTGTTTGACCACCTTTTTAGAGTGTTCAGTCTTATTGCCGCACTGCGTGCGTTATATATTGCCTGCAGATCTACCGGAAGGAAGTTTAATGTCGCGTATAATGCTTTCGATGGTGTGGTTAACATGGCGTCGGTTATCAGAACAGATGCTAGTCTTTGAACCTTGTCAAGTTTTTTGATGTTCACACCCTTCTGAAGGGCATCCTACCACTGCTGTGTAGAGCCAATGTATCATTCTGGGTTCCAATCCCCATTTCTCCCCAATAAGCCTTCCGCAGGAGTGCATTGCGGTCATAGCTTTGCGTGCTCTGTCTGCTACTGTGAGCCCCCGATTTAGCTTCCTATCTAGTACAAGTCCTAGATATTTTGCCCTTTCTGTTACTCTAGTGGTTTCCCTCCTAGGAATATTTGTTGAAGAGCAGGTGTTTTGTGTTTCCTGCTAAACAGTATCAGATCCGCTTTTTCTGCATCTGCTTCTAGTCCTCTACTTTTACACCAAAGTGATAATCTATTGAGAGATCTTTTTTGGAGATCACATAATGTTGGAAGGTGTTTCCCCGAGATTGCTATTACAATATCATCTGCATATGATATTATTTAACCTCCCATTTTTTCAAGTTCTTGTAGAAGAAATGTGTGGCAATTATTGATGACTGACGTCTCTGATCTCCTCGCCAGTCACATGAGTAAGCTTATCGAGGCTTCCATTGTTTCAATATTTGGGTATTTGGTGACGTCCAGGTAATTTCTCTTGTGCAAGGATATATTCAAAGAAATAATCTTTCAAAATTATTTCCACCTATGCATTGACGATTGGTATGAAGGGATAATATTTAGGGATGCACTGCCGATTTGCACCACCTGAGTTTATTACTAATTTAGTTTTAGAGCTGTAATACTGGCTAAAGTATACAAAATCGTCTGGCTTGTATGATTAGGTACGTAGCTACGCAGTTGGACTCAGATACGTAGATACATTTTATTTGTAGTTTAAATCTCGCCGCTAGGTTATGAAACCTGTATAGGTGAAAAACACAATAATGAAAAATGAAAAATGTGAGCGGACTTGCAGAAAGAATTGAGTTTTTCTCGCTTTAGCTTACAACAAAATCAAGGGCAACTTTTAAAATTTTACTTAAGCTTATTAATAAGCTTAGCAATGGCTTTTATCTTTTACAGCACATAATTTTTCACCTATACAGAGTTGGGAGTTTCTGTAGCCATATGCCCTTCCCCTCCTCCCTTCATTAACCACAGTTACTTACAAATACTTCTGCGCCTTTAATTCTTCTATACCATTTACACCCTGTGCACACCCTCGGTATCTGTCGTTTCGCCTTTTTACTACAAAATATGTGCTAAAAATATTACTTTTCCATTTTCGTCATTTTAATTTTTTCACACCCTTGCAAGATGCTTTAAAAGTTGAATTCAACCAGAGCTGGTAGTCAGCATGTCACTTTCAATGGTAAACATTGTCTTGAGTTTTTGCTTTTTCTATTCATCTCTTTTCATTTTTTATCGCTTTTTTATATTTATTCCATATTTTGTTTCTTTTATAATGCGTTTTGGAATTCTTATTTTACCATTTTACCATTTTGCTATCTGCAACTTGCTAACGGATGCAACGGAAGTTGCCCAGATTAAAACGGTAATTAAATTACTCAGTTGGCTCAGCGCTCAGTTGTAGCGTGTAAAGTGTGTTGCTGTTGCTGTTGCTGTTGCTAACTGTAATGGTAATGGGGGAGATGTGCATTGTTTGGCTGCTGCTCGTGCTGCCTGCTCACTGAGCGAGTTGAAGGAAATGAATGAAAATAAATTCCTTTGTAAATGAAAATGAAAATGGTTTTTAGTGTTGTTTTTGTTTTGTTGCCGCTACTGTTGTTTTTTTGAAATATTCTCAAATGAAAAATCATAAAAAATAATAACGAAATTACCAATGATACACCGCTAGCTGTGATAAAAAAAAGAAATAAAATGAGAATTAAAAATAAAAATAAAAAAATTAAAACTTACTGAATTTTCGGTCGCTTTGTGGCAACACTTCGGTGCCCATTTAGTTAGAGCTGTCGCTGTTGTACGCTGTATTTTAGTAGTGGTTTATATTTGTATGTACATTAGGTTGTGGTACCAAAAAAAGGTGCGGCTTTTTTCATCGGCATTTGAAACTAAATTTTTTAACTTATTTTGTTAAAATATTTTCGAAAAATATTGTAAAAAAATTTGTTTTTAAAAATATTTAAAAAATGCTTGAAATGTAACATAAAAAAATTGGGTTTTAAAAAATTTTTTAACATATTTAAAAAAAAAAAATTTAAATCCTCTTAAATATTTTAAAAGGTAAAAAAAATTGGTGTTTTTGTGAGTGTATATAATATATTAAAAATATTTTTCAACTAAATTTAATTTTAAGGAAATTTAAAAATATTTTAAAATTAAAAAAAAAATGAAAATTTTTTTAAAATATTTTAAAACTAAAACAAAATTATTTAAAAAAATTTTTTTAAATATTTTTTTTTTTCAAAAATTCACATTTGAGGGTAGAAGAAAATATGTGCAAACATGTAAAAAATTTAAAAAATATTACAAAACTAAAAAAAGGGTTTTCAAAAAATTTTAAAATATTGTAAAACTAAAAAAGAAACTTTAATTTTTTTTAAATTTTAATAGTTAAAAAATTGTAGTGTTTTTGTGAGACTATATAATATATTAAAAAAAAATTTAAAATAAAAAAACTGAGGTTTAAAACAATTTAAAGATATTTTAAATTTAAAAAAAAATTTATTTTTTTTAAATATTTTCAAACTAAAAAAAATTATTTTTAAGGGGACAGTTACCTATAAAATTTCGAAACAAAATTTTATTTTTTCATAGAACATTAAACATTAATTTTTTCTTAGTTTTAGATGTAGATACTACTAGTAATCGAGTATCAAATGAAGAAAGCAGTTACACCTTAAAAACCATTGAAAATTCAGGAAGAGCATACATAACTGGATATATTAATAAATATCCGCCACACAGATCAGCTGATTTATATGTATATGTATCCTGGAGACGAGTGGTGACTTAAGGGGACAGATACCTGTAAAATTTCGGAAAAAAGATTTTTTTTCATAAAATGTTAATAAATAAAAAAGTAAAAAAATGTTAAAAATGTTAATAAATAAGAATATGTCAACATATTTTTAGAACGTAAATTTAAGTATTTCTTATATTATAGATCGTCAACCGTGAGGACTCTATTCTTTGCGTTCGAGCGCTGGGAGAGGTATAGTTACGGTGCCGACTTTAGATGCGTTTTTCTCAAAACTTTATTTTGCGAATTGGCGTACACGATAACTCGAAAAGTTATTGACCGATCTCCCTGAAACTTTGCACACCTCTTTTTTATGATATTACTTTCTATGTGAATTTACAATTCGAACATTTTTCGAAAAAATAATTTTTTCGAAGCAAAAATTCGCCCCAAGATTCATTTTTTGTTGGAGTATTTTATTCTGCGATTTGTTTTTTCCATTGTTTTTTTAATTCATATAGAAATTATGACATTAATAAACAAGAAAATTTTTGGTTGTATTCAGTTCACTGACGCCGATACTACAATGCCTGCTGGTTGAGAAGTTCCGCTGCGACCTTCCTGGAAGAATTGAGTGTACATCCGCCATTTTAAATGATTAAAATAAAAAAAAAAATGTATATTATTTTAATGTATAAATAAACTGTATGGCAATTTTGAAAAAAATATATTGACTTCTTCATTTTATAAATTCATAAATATGGCCGTTTACAAGTATCTGCCCCCTTAAAAACATTTTCTTTTTTCAAAGATGCACATCAAAGGGTAGAAGAGCTTAAGCTTAAAAGGCATGCTTATATTAAAATTTTTGAAAATTTTATCAGCGAAATCAAAGTAATGCGATTTTCAGAGATACTTTCTTATCTGTCAAGTTCACTTAAATTTTAATATTTTTCCGAAATATCATATATTGGCGAAAATCATAAAAATAAAATCTGATAATTTTGATAAAAAACAGTACTGATTTTTTTATATTGAGAGTGGTGTACTCTATCTTTCCTATATGACAACATCAGGGACGTAATTAAATTAGATATCGAGATATCGATAAATAAATATCGTTACAGTAGAGCGCTGATTATCCGAAACAATTAGTGCAGAGGGTGTTCGGATAATCGATTTTTCGGATTAACGAACATTTGCGAAATTCCAGTTCTTTGTTGAGGGTAGGGTAATAAAGCATGCCATTGGATTAGGAATACATTTTATGTATGTAAAGCTTTTTAATGATACACTAGAGTACAGTACATATTATGAATAGTCACATTTAAATACATATGTCTAAACATTTTTTAATAGTACAAAACTAATCTAAAAAAAAAAGTCGAACATATTTGTTTGCTTAAGTTTTGAGACTCGTTTTTTTGCCGCCAAATCTCTTAGGCGTTTTAAAGACTGTACAGAATCGCATTCGCCTTGGTGTCCCAACCATTTAATAGCAGTCTCAAATCATTTAAAGACTTCTTCATTGGACGGACATTTTTCAGCTGAGACGATGTCATCACTAATTTCGTCTTCATCGTCGTCATCTTCAGGTAGTTGAACCTGTGCTATTATATCGTCGTCTGTGAACAATTCGTAGCCAGGATCATCCTCGTCAACTTCTAGCCGTTCATGCACGTTTTCTTGGTGACATTCTTCAAATCATGAAACCTCTTTCATCAACTCAACCATTTCTGAAACAAAGTTTTCATTTGTTGGTTCTTCAGATGTAAGGCTAGCTTCGGATTCAATTGCTGGACAAAGCTTATTCCAGGATTTCTTTAGAGTATTCGCTTGGACATAAGCCCACGCTTCTGCTGCCATGTAAACAGCATCCTTGAAGTTAATACCTTTGTAGATTTCAAGAATTGTTTTATCTTCCTCTTGGCCGATTAGTACACTACGAAGCAACGCTTTTCTGTTGTAACGTTGGAAGGCTTCGATCACCCCCTGGTCCATAGGTTGAACGACTGAGATAACATTGGGTGGCAAAAAAATCACCTTAAATTTTCCATCTTCCCTCTCAAGTGAAAGGTTTGAGGGATGACTTGGAGAATTATCAATCACTAATAAAACATTTCCAGTGTCTCCAGTTTCTATCTGATGTTTTTTAACCTCTGGAATGAATACAGCGTCATAGCACTCGATAAATACTTGAGTGTCCATCCTGAAATTAATGAGAGATTGCCCAAATAAAACTGTCGGCGTCGGATGCGCGTTCGATGCGCATTCGTTTCGCGGCACGATAACACCACCAACGCTGTTATATTTAGGAACTGCGATACTAACTTAAATTCATAAAGCGCGTGTACAACGCTGTCAATACCTATGAATAATGTTCTAAATATTATATAATATAACATGCTATCGATGAAGACACGGAAGATGCCAAAATCATGACGTTCCCTTGCGTCGCTCTCTGAGTCATTTCTATTATACGTTTCTATTTCATTTGTACATACTTTTTTTTATTCTTTATATCCGAAAAAGGCGTCATGTTTCCTTTCGGTTAACCGACGTTTCGAATGACCGGCTTTCGGATAATTGACGCTCTACTGTATATGATAAATTAATACAAGTTTCTATGGTCAATACATATTTTATTTTTTTGACTTATTTAAAAAAAGTTTATAGATTACATTTGATATATCGAAATAACGATATTTTTCGTAAAATATTTTTATGTATATCGAAAATATTTTTTTCGATAATTATAGGTCTTTGATAAATTAATACAATTTTCTATGAACTACACATCTATATTTTTTTACTGTATAATTTGGTTATAATAAAAAAAAATAATTAGCATTATTATCCCTTGATTTATTTTGTAAATAAGTATCTATTTTCTATTTGTATAGGGTCCTTTTATTCATCATGTCATCAGTCATCATGATTCGTTTAACGCCAGAACAATTGTGAAAATTTTCTTTGAAAAAAAAAAAAAAATATGCTCGCGCAGTTCACGCAGCACTTCGTCCAATTTTGTGCGGCTTCCACGCCTGCTGCCTCATCGGTCTTTATATCTTACGAAATGAGGAAGAAGCTGCTGCTACAGTGGATGGCAAGCTCTATTCAGCCATACTGACTGAAATTTTGGCTACAATAGCTAATCAGCTAAATATTAACGACATTTGACTCCAACGAGGCGACGCAACTTACCATAAAGCGCGCTTAACAATCGATTTATTGCAATATTCAAGCCATCATGGACGCCATACGGCCAGATTTATTGGAGAAAGTAGTCAAAACTGGAACTGATCGCTGATCGAATGGGCCATGTAACTTGTAGCTACAGCGGACATATGTCGGATATTATAGTCGAAAAATAAATGAAATGATCTACCAGATTATAATAAAATTCATAAATTATCATTCAAATAATATTTCTGTTTTCTTTTATCGTTGTAAGTTCTCAAACTCTTAAAAAAGCACCCGATGCATGATGTAAATGGATACCTTCAATTCATCTGAAAATCCTTTTACGCACTAAAGCGCTCAAATGTATGCAAACTTTTATTGTGATTTTGAATTTTAAAAATTTCCTCATCCTTTTGAGACATATTTCACTTCTCAATGCTTATACTCGTTCATACCTACATAGTTTCTGTCCTTCTTAACCAACATTCGTAAATACTCAACAAAATTATGTATTCACGTTGCAACTATTTTCAATTTTTCGGCTTACGAATGAGTGCACAGAAATCAATGCCATGTTGTAAGCTGCAAATACTGCTGTTGCAACAAATGCAAACGCAATCGATTTGAAATGGTCATACAAGCACAAACACAAATAAATAACTGAAACGCATACGCACCTCCGTACATGCAATAGTTATAACAACAAAAATAAACAGCACACAGAATATCAAAACACAACAATATTCACAACTACAACAACCTGCAAAATCAACTTTCAACTCTGGTATTAGTGATTGCAACTGCAATCACAACAATACCAACAACAATAGCCAGTAAACAAATTGGATTGCAGTCATATGTGCATTACATGCACACATACACACACACACACATCCAAGTTTTATATGGTTGCTGACCAAATGAATGAATGAATTCACTGTTGGGGAAATATGGACTCGGAGCACTGCATTGTGAGCGGAGGGAGGGCAGGTTTGAAGTTTGTAGCAACATCAACAATTTTTGTTTTAGTCACAATAACATTTATTGTAAAATCATGCCACAAGCGGATGTGGCATGACACACATACCGAACTATGGGCATACATACACACATAGGCACATGTAAAATGCATGTGGATTTGAATGTGTCTTTGTAGGTATGTGATTTCATGGCTCAATCTATGTATGTATTAACAAAGTGCTGCTAACCATATGCCACATGTCAGATGTGTGCGACAATGTTGCATAAATTTTTGTGCAACATAGTGCATTGATGGGACATTTACCACAGTTGAAAAAAAAGAAACAACAGCAAATAACTGAGATCTTCGATATTGCAATGAAACTCTTCGATTGCTTCGAAAATGTGCTTTGAGTTATCCAAAAGAAGGAATCAGCTGCCAGCTTAGTTATCTAATCTAGTGAGTTTCAAGAATGTAAGCGAAATTATATGGGAACATTTTGAGTGTATTTGCCATTTAAAAACTGGCGATTTCCACACTAACCGAGACTCTGTTACTTCACTATCGCATTGGAAGGTAGTCAATGAAGGGAAGGTATGCACTTTGGTGCATGCAAACTAGTGCGGGCTGGAGGCAGCCACTGATTGTGTGACCCTGTAGCCTGAAAGGTATCAACTCCCGATCACAGACTGATTTAATCACGCGGGGTTAAAGAAGATTTTCAGTAATTGACTCATCAAATCAGGTGTCAATATTAACCACAGAGGAGTTTTGCTAAAGTCGTCAACCGCAGAGTAGAGATCAAAAAATCTATTTAGCCAGCGTTGTACAAAGACCGCTCGCGCAGCTGATGCACGGGCATAAAGTATCGGTTAGTTGGCTAAATGACAACCCAAAGTATTGTTTACAAGTGCGCGGAAGTATTTTGCCGAGAGTAAACGCGAAAAAAGAAAATCAGTAATGGATTTCAAACGTAACAGAGTGATTACCTTATATTTGGCTGGAAAATCACAACCAGCGATTGTTCATGAGCTCGAGCCCCTTAAAGCCCAATGATACTGGTTGCATCGCGAAACATCATGGAGCTGGTCATCAAAAGACTGCAACGTTACGTGAAATGGTTCAAAAAGTGAAGAAGCAACTTGAGCGAAATCTCCGACGAAGTGCCAATCAAATGGCGAAAGAACTGAAAATATCGGACTGTAGCATCCGCCGCATACTGAAAAATGATCTTAAAGTCAAGCCTTACAAGATCCAAAAGACGCATGATCTCACATCAAAGCAGCAACAGGTCAGACTTGAGAGAGTGGCCGTAAGCGGTCAATTTCCGAACATTGCGTTTTCTGACAAGAATATTTTTCAAATTGAGCAATTCATAAACTCTCAAAACAAAAGGGTTTATTGGACCGACTATTCATTTGAGTCACTGATTGGCCACCAGGAGGCAGCACCCGGAATAGGTAATGGTTTGGGCTGCTGTAACCACAAATGGGCGCTCTCCAATCGTTTTCCTCGAGCCTGGCGGCAAGGTAAATGCGAAATATTATCGAGAAAGTATTCTAGAGGTTGCTTTGAAGCCGTGGGCAGACAAACATTTTGGTGGCGGACCATGGACGTTTCAACAGGATGGCTACAAAACAACGTTCCGAACTTCATAACGTTCTCACAATGGCTCTGAAGTTCACCAGACGCGAGTCCGATGGATTATTCTCTTTGGGCCATTTTGGAGAGCAAAATCCGAACTAAAAGAATAATTAGTATCGAGGCGCTGAAAAAAGCCATTGTCCTGCAAGTCACATTCAGGCAGCTTGCGATTCGTTTCCGGACCGTATCAAGGCCATAGTCAAGGCAAAAGCTGGCCATATCGAGTAAAAAAAAAGTAAATTGATTCTTAAATTTGTATTATTTTCACACATTTTTTACTTTGCATTGAATAAAAATAATTTTCCAAACTAAATGTATAGTCTTTTTAATTGATTACTCCTCGAGTGCCGGACCCTGTAGGTAGCTGCCATACCAATAGTGTTGAATAAGTCGCTGTAACTTGAGTTTGGGTACAAGGGGGGATTTTATTTCTTCTATAGCCATTGAAGAGATCCTTGCATCGCTAGAAAGGTTTTCACTGGTTTCAATTTGGGTTCTACTGATAAAATGGTTTCACAGATAATAATAATATTAATTTCAGTATCTGTAGTTTACCCGATGACCGACACTGTGAGCTAAAAGATCTTTTGCGTTCTAATAAATTTTTTAGAAGTTCTATTGACCCACACTACTCCCATTAAATGCATTACATCAGGTTCTATTTACTCAGATGCTCACTGTTTCAGGCTGGGAATTGATTTAATGACAAATTTTTTCAGTGAATTTTCCTCCTTGTGGACAAATTTTTGGAATATCTGCAATAGAAGCTTTCTTGATTTTATTCGGATCTATTTGAACTCGATGAAAGATGCCCGTTTTATTAAAGCGTAGCGGATTAGATGGATTGGCCACATCATAAGAATGCCCAATGAAAGAATCCAAAAAAGAGTGTTTACTTTGCTTCGAATTGGAGGAAGAAAGAGAGGTCGACCAAGAAAGAGATGGCTTTATGATGTAGAAGCAGACTTAAAAGCAATGAACGTTCGTAAGTGGAGAAATGAGGCAAGAGAGAGAGACTGAATTGGAGGAGGATTGTTGATGAAGCTATGGTTCACCACAGACTGTGAAGCTAAGAGAGGGAGAAAGATGTCCAGTCAGTACAGCTCCCAAGGCAATACAGTTGCACAAGATTTACTCTGTGGTTTCATCATCCTCCCGACAGAGCCTATGTACACCCTGTCTCATTCCTAATGTGAATTTTGGAGAGTTGGTAAATTAAGTAATAGCAACCTGCCAGAAAACCTACTATTTTCGGGATGTCTACTTTACGCATGTTATGCAATTCACTATTGTAGGTACTTAAGTATTTAAGGGCTGCTAATCTCACTGATAGAACTGGACATAATGATGCCATCAAAGTTACTTGGGGTAGCCATCTCAGGCTATTATGGTTCTTAATCTTTGTTAATGGTATTCCAGACATTTTTTTGTTATCGCGTTCTATGATGTATGCAGATGACTTGCAAATTTGCAGTCGTACAGGGGACGTAACTGACTGCTTGAGGCTTGAAGAGACCTTAACAAAATTGGAAGCTTGGTGTGAAAATAACTCATAACTTCTTAATACTGGTAAATGTCAGCACTTTTCCTTTAGTAGCCGCAAAGTGGCGATTGATTTCGATTATAAGTTGGACACTAGCGCCCTTACAAAAATTATGAAAAGAAAGGCATAGGGGCCATATTTACATCGAAAATGTCTTATCCTAAACATATAGACTTTATAATTGCCAAGTCTACGCCTATGCTCTGCTTTGTAGCAAGAAATTCAAAGTAGTTCCAGGATTTTTCTACGCTGAAGGATTTTGTTTTTTACAATTGTTTGATCAAAACTCGAATATTGCATGATTATCTGGAAGCCATTCTATAAGAATTGAGAAGGTTCAGAGACGTTTCATAAGATTTGCCATTAATTCATATAAAAGTAGATGCCTTTTGTTAGTATTGTCAACATTAGAAACACGAAGCAAAATTTTATCGGTAATGTTTATAAAGGACATAGCCACGAATCATATCGAATGCCTCTTCTTACTTTAGCTAATACTTTTAAATTATACTCGTAGCAATATTTTCGATCTAATGAACCGCTTACACGCTGTATAAGGAAGTTAAACCAATTTGGAAAAATTGAGATATGTACTTTTAAGACAAAACTTGAGTTGCACTTTAATTGGTGAATGAAAGAAAAAGCAAATACCTTCTGCTCAAATATGAACGAGACGTTATCAATAAAACGGAATAACAAAATTTCAAACAAATTCTTTGTTCAACTTGAATTCCCATCGTTAAATTCGAAGAACACACTCGAGCTTGACTTGTTTACAGTAGCACAGAAAACAAACTATGTGACATATCACGCTGAAATTTGCCATGTAAGCTTATAACAGTCCTACCAAAAAACAAAAAAATTTATTTTTGCCATATGTCATCCGCGGACCGTTTTATTGATAACGTCTCGTTCATATTTGAGCAGAAGGTATTTGCTTTTTCTTTCATTCAGCAATTACTCTTTTTGAATTATTTTTGAGCTCATTTATGACACTCATTATTTGTAAGATGCATTTATGTGCCTCATTGGGTTTATACGCGGTTAATTTTTGACTCTTCTTCTAAACTCTCCTATGACTTTTATTGCTCACATAAATGACTCCTTTTGCATTCTTTTCAAACTCATTTATGACTTTCAATGCTCTTCAAAATTACTTCCTCTCCATAGCAAATACACAATCCACTCTCGATGATAGGCGTGCACGGTTTTTGTGTTAGATTATATTAGATTTGTGGGGGGTTGGACAAGTCCAAGCACTCAGCTAGTAGACTATTGTATTACACCCGGATAGATTTCAGTAGAAAGAATATAGATAGAAAAGATAAAAAGTGGATGGTAAGAGGGATAAATTAGTTTGAGGTCACTCTTCCACAAATCTCTTGGATTCATTGATGAATTTTAAGAGATCTGGAAGACGAAGAGTATGAACTTTATCCATACTCAGTATATCGCAACCCAATATCCTAAGTCTGATTCTGGAAAATGCAGGACAGCTACAGAGAAAATGCTCTGCAGTTTCGTTATTCTCAAGACAGGATAGGCATATCGGGCTATCTACGTCCCCCATGGTAGCCATATGTTGACCACAGACGTTGTGCCCTGTGATTACCCCCACCAGTACTCTCAGGTCCTTTCTGCTGAGTCGCTGAAAGGTCGCTGTTTTCCTGTTTGGCTCTTTCACAAAGCGCTTGGCTACTCTGCACGAGTTCAACTGAGACCAACGACCTCTGTGGGTAGACTTCATCGTCAATCGTCAGTCGTCAATATATAGTTGAATCGATGAGGAATTGGCACTTAGAAAGGGCTCAGGGCCTAGTGGCATACTTGCAGAGCCTTCATTTGCCAATTTATCAGCTAACTCGTTCCCTGTAATACCACAATGTCTAGGCACCCAAATAAGAGTAACTTTGTTCTGTTTTGCAACACTGTTCAGTTTTGTCTTACATTCACCGACTAACTTCGTAGATCAGCGTGAGTTAGCAAGGGCTTTCAGTGCAGCTTGACTGTCACTACAAATTCCAATCGGTTTCTTTGTTGTTACGAAGTCTGTTATTGTTGTTGTTGTAGAGGCATAAAGATTCCCGATAGATGTACGTGGAATGCTGCGTAAGGGACAGCCCTTGGCCGGATACAAATTTGGTCGTTCTGGTAACGTAGAATCGACGGTCGTAGGAACGTCGACGAAAAAATAAAATTGAATTAGAATTACAATATAAGTATCAACGGTATTTTTGGCAGCTATAATTCAGAAATAATTTTCGATAGTGTTGCCACCTTATCTCATAAATAATTTTGTTTATTAATTATTTAAAAAGTTGAACCATAAGTACGAGTATATCAATAAGTTAATCAATTATATATTCGCCGTTGCTGTTCACAACCTCTTCCCACCTCTCGACCAATTTTTTAATGCCGTTCCGCCAAAAATCGCCTGGTCTGGTTGCAAAGAAGTTGTTGAGCGAGTTTTTAAGGTCCTCTTTGTTATCGAAGGTAACGCCCCTCGTTTGACACGGAGCGGAAAGGATGGTAATCGGTCGGTGCAAGCTCCGGAGAATATGGCGGATGCTGAAGGAATTCCCATTCGAGTGCGGCTTTGACGACTTGTGGAACATGGGGCTTGGCGTTGTCGTGAAGGAGTTAGGTCTTTTCAGTCGAATACCCTCATTCACGCGATCTAGCTGGGCAATATAGAGCTCCTTGTTGACCGTGCCATTATTTTCGAGCATTTCCTAGTACACCATGCTCTCCCTGTTCCACCAAACACATATCACGCTCTTCTTTGGATAAAGATTCGGCTTGACTCTCGGCTTTCGCGTATCTCCTGGAGCCACCCACTCCTTTCTTTGCTTCAGATTGATGTATAGGCACCATTTGTCATCTCTCGAGACGATACGGTACAAAAACCGCTGTCTCTGCGTGTTGCTCGATGGCGGCCGAGATCGAGATGCTGAGAAGTCATTTGAAGGCGACTTTCTTGGTTTTTTTGGTTCACCTCGTGAGGCACTCAGGCTCCAAATTTTTCGTTAAATTCCATTGAATGAAGATGACTGAGAATCGTTTTAAGATCGCAGTTGATTTTTTTCGCCAATTCACGAGTGATTTTGCGACCGTTCTCCTTCAAAAGTGATTTGAGACGTTCTTCAGTGAATTCAGAAGGCCTTTGCAAACTATTTCCGTGCTGTAGACTCACCTATGACACCTTCTCCATACACGTCGCAAATGTTCCGAGCTGCTTCGACAGCTTTTTGATCTCGTGTTATCCCTGAGAATATTTGTATAGGCTTGCTGCTATTTATAGTTTAAAAAGTACTTAACTCTAACATTAACATTCATATTTAATATATCCGATAGCCAAGCTGCGATCAAGGCCCTGTCGTCGCCGTATTGCAGCTCTCTTCTGGTGAACTCCTGTAAGGAGGAACTCAATCATCTCGATCGAGCAGGAAACATCTCCCTTATCTGGGTTTTTGGGCACAGAAATATAGAGGGAAATGAAATTGCCGACGTGCTTGCCCGGAAGGGGTCGACAGAACCGGTTTCAGCTGTTCTCCTCTCAGACATCGGTGTCCCTTTGTCCGTTGTTAAAGGAATACGACACAATTTCCTTCTTAAATAAGCGCAAGACAGATGGAGGTCTGTCTCATCGTGTGCTATTTCGAAAACACTATGGCCCCAATACGACAAGAACAGAACGCTTAATGTGATGGGAATCCCCCGCCATTCAATTTCCAAACTCATTGCGGTGTTCACTGGTCAGTGGGTGATCAGCACTCATGCGGAGAAGCTTGGAATTCCGTACAACCCCTATTGCAGAAGCTGTGGGGATCCTGCAGAGAAAGAGACTATTGAGCACTTTCTCTGCAAATGTCCGGCTCTGGCGGTTAGGCGCTTTAGATTCCTTAGCATGCCCTTTGGGGATGACTTAAAGAAATTTTCCCTTTTCGCTCCTCCTCTACATCAACAGCACTGGATGGCTGTAGAAGGTTTTCTCTTCCCAAAAATTTTTCTTTCCACAGGTAATAGTCCACATTATGGTATCAAAATTACACGTAAGTGCTACTTGAAGAATTGCCTGTGGCACTCTTGCCAATTTACCCACCTACCTATCTACCTACCTAAATAAATTATCACAATGTTGTATTTGTTCTATACAACTTTTACCAAGCAGTAAGTTTACTAGCTTACTTTTATTAAACTTTTTATTTAACAATTATTTGTAATGAAAAATATTTCAATCAGAGTTAAATGAAGCTTTAATTTTTTATTATTCAAAATTACTTTAGGGTATTTTGAGGAATTTTTTTTACAATAAGAAAAATGAAAAACGATATTGAAATTTTTTAGGCCTTTTACTTAACTTCTTTTACATACAAAAATGAATTTTTTTTATAATATTAATAATTTGAAAAATGGCGTTAAATTAGACCCTTCCGAAAAATTGGACCTGCACGGTGTTGTCCATTTTGGCTCTACTATTTATCTTAAACATTAAAACCAAAAAAATTATTGATCAGTATGACTGTAGCTACTACTGTGGGCAAAAAGTAAGGTGAATTTATTTGTCAAACTTCGCGGGATTAAAATTTCGCTCTAGTTATTTTTTTCATGAGTTCGCAGCACTGTTAATACGATCTGGGCCAACTTTCATGTGAATGTCATTATCAGTAATATATTTACGCTTGTGTTTACCAAACGACCAAGAGTGCATTTTTCGATTTTTACAATGTCTGATTTGATTGAGCAGAGAAGTGCCATCAAATTTTGTTTGCGGAATGAAATCTCGGCTGCGGAAAAATGTTTATAAGTGGTACAAAGACTTCAAAGAGGGTCGAGAACGTGTTGATGACTTGGAGCGCTCCGGACGACCATCGACGTCAACACATGACCAACACGTCAATAAAGTGAAGGAGTTAGTGCTCAAAAATCGTCGGTTGACTGTTAAAGACCTTACTGATATGATCGGAATATCAGAAGGATCTGTGAAAGCCATTTTGGAAGACCATCGTTTGGTACCGAAAACTCTAATTTTCTTGGAAAAAAGTCGTCGCGTTGATGTGTGTGAAACAATGCTTTCAGACTATCAAAACAAGCTCAAATGCATCATACGGGAGATGAGACTTGGATTTATGCTTATGACCCTGAAACAACCGACCAATCAAGCGAATATCGTGCTAAAGGCGAGGTCAGACCGAAAAGAGCACGTAAAAAGCCGTTCAAAAATAAAGGTCATGATGACAGTTTTTTTCGATTTTCGTGGTGTGGTGCACTATGAATTCCTTCCACCTGGCCAAACTGTTAATAAGGAATATTATTTGAGCGTTATGCGTCGTTTACGTGAAGCAATTCGTCTGAAAATACCAGAATTATGGGCCAACAACTCTTGGTTTTTGCATCACGATAATGCACCGTCTCACACTGCACTCGTTCTTCGTGACCATTTCGCCAAAAATTCCACGCATATCGTTCCGCAACCACCGTGTTCGCCTGATTTGGCTCCGTGTGACTTCTGGCTATTCCCAAAGCTCAAGAGACCACTCCGGGAACGCGTTTCGAGTCGATTGAGGAGATAAAAGCTGAATCGAAGAAGGTGCTGATGGCTATACCGGAAATGGACTATTTGGCATGTTTCGGGGATTGGAAAAATCGTTGGCATAAGTGTATTTCATCGAGAGGGGATTATTTTGAAGGGGATGAAATTGATTTACAAGAATAAATAAAGATTTTTCATTTTACAACCAAATTCACCTTACTTTTTGCCCACTTACTTATGTCATAGACCCCATACTAGAATAAAAAAAATGAAAATTTCACAGGATATTCTTAAGGTAATATACTTTCGAAAGAAAAAATCGATTTTTCGAAATTTCTACACCCGCGGGTCCCCTTAAGGACCTTGGGAAATGCGCTTTATGTAATAGATTGTCGATCTTAAAGAAATGTCCGCTTAACTCACGCTTTGCTATTTCTACAAAAATACATACCTTTTATTGATTATCTTAACAATTTGGGGCATAAAAAAATATATTTTATATAATATATTCATAGTAATTCAACTGGTCTAATAAACTCACACCTCCACTTACATTTCAAAAATTTAAATCCTAATTTTCGCATTACTCCCAAAAAGCTCTAACCCCCCTTATGTTTGCTGGCCTATCCATTATGTTGGACAACCATACTTGTGTGCAACCGCAATTGCCTTTCCATTTGCAACAATTGCATGTTGCACTGGCAATTGAAATAACGGCAAATCCCCATTTAATCACATTAAAAACATTTAAAATTCTCTTTCACACAGAAACGCACACAAACTTTGACACTCACTCGCCCACACTTGGTTGCGTTAACACCCGGCGCCTGGTGGCAGGCAATAGGAATTTGAAATTTGTAACATGCGATTATTGTGTGCATGCTTGCATGCGTGCGCCAGCCTCTGTGTGCGTGTGTGCGCGCGTACGATTGCACAACAAATATTATTCATAAGTGAAATTGCGAAATGCACTCAAAATCATAATCGAAGGCATAAAGTGGATAAGGGAAAGTAAAGTGAATATTAAGGGCTGGAAGTGAGTAGAAAAAGCAAAGCGAAAGAGGACAAGCAATGCAATGGACATTTAGCGCAAAGATAGAGAAAGAGTGTGCGTGTGTGAGTAAAAGTAAGCATTCAATTCTATTTATAAATTTATTTATTACATAGCATTATGTACATAAACGAGTATATATGTGTGTAAATATTTATGTATATGCCTATAGGTAAGCATTAAAATTCAATTGAAATTCAGTATTCGTTGCATTTGCGTGCAAATTCAATTCCCAAAACCCCAAAAGCATAAAGCAAATTATATCAATTTAAATATTATATACGCAAATGCCCAACAACACGAGTGGTTTTTCGAAACCAAGTAGTCTTTTGGTTCGAAGTGTTCATTGTAAGTATTTACAGCATAAAAAATGCTTTTGGCAATACTAACTGGCCGACTGCCCGTACAGAAGAGAGTGACACGGGTCGCAGATATGTATATGTATATGTGAAGATGCATTGATATATGTATATACACTGCTTACATTTGCATACAAATATGTATGTATGAGTTCTCTATGTCAAAGCGCTATAAATGGTGCATGACCAGCAGTTCAATGCGAATTACTCGACAAGTGGCAAAAAAGGGAAATAGTGGCGTAAAAAGAAATACCTGAAAGCTGTCGTTTGCACACTTTCGTGCATACGATTTTATTTGAAAGTAAGCTTCTATTACGCAATGCCGCTTGGCAGTCTACTTTAAGTAAAAAAAAAAAAAAAAAAACTATAAATATTTAAGTCAAATGAAGTTTAGGCTGCCATCTTTACTATACATCCCCCGAAATTATTATAAAGCCATTACTTGTTGACAAATTGTGATTATTTACTTATCTGTTTTCAATTTAAATTATTTTTCTCTTACAAATTTTACAATAATAATCCAAGTCCAAATCTTTGTACAAGATTTACAAATATTCGACAAATTTTCATGAAAATCTCAACATTTTTGATAAAATTAAAAAAAAAAAAATGGGTACGCAGCTTTATAGCTCATTAAATTTTAGTGTAACAAAGTGCAAGTTTGAAGTCGCTCCCAATTTTCGTTGATTTATCATAGTTTTTTTCCTGAAGTTGTTTCGCATTTTTTCCATATAACCAATGCACGAAAGCATATTTACCGTTCGGAAGCCGCTTACTGCTTAATTGTGTGTTCCACATGAACTACCAGTAGACATTTTTTTTGCGCCTGAACGCTGAGATAGCGAGGTAAATTTCCAATCATGTTTGCATCGATGCGCCTCAGAGCTCACCAGCCAACTTCTCGAGTGTACAGTTTCTCACAAAAAGTAAAAAACAAAAAACAAAATAAATAAATAATTTGCGCGTACACTTCTGTTAGGTGTTTTGGCCTCTTATTTGTGGTGTGCGTCTTGATGTTGTTCCACAAATGGAGGGACCTACAGTTTCAAGCCGACTCCGAACGGCAGATATTTTTATGAGGAACTTTTTCATGGCAGAAATGCACTCAAAATGCCATGAGCTTTTGCTCCAAGTCTTTAACCACCGTTATTAGTGGCTTAGGAGCGCACTGTGTTTTACCAAGTCAAATTGTGTTTGTTGGATTCTGCGCCTGTACATATTATACGAACATATCATCGGAAATTCGCCCTATTTGCTTATTATTTCGTTCGAGTAGCACACGACTACACACCTCAATCGGCTTGTGAAACTATACATATATTTAAGGCGCACACTGTTTGCGTTATCGTACCGTCCAAAAGTGATGGCTTACTAGGTTTGGCCATCCGAAGCAAAATTATGAGAGTAATTTCGGTAGCGAAGTTCTCAACCCTCTGTGCGATACTTCTGCTAGAAAAATGTGAAATACAGATGGCGCTTTTAATAGTAAGAAGGCGTTGTTCCTAAGTATTGACAGGTAGGTATTTCCACTACTTAGGACTGGTAGCGGCAGGCTAATCACCTACCCTGTCAGAAATCAAAATAAATTAACGAAGCCAACGCAAGGCTGAGTCTTGTTGAGGCCTTATGCTCTCGAAAGGATTAAACAAGGAAGAAAAAATTCCGGTTGCCACATCACCGGGGACTGTGTCAGGACAGTAGAAGTTTGTCCTCTCATTTCACACGTATTTATACACTCGTCCGATAGGTCGTTGCTCAGATGGCAATGAAGTAACATGAGCGAAGGTTGTGTTGATGTTTTGCATATACCACGAACTTAATCTTAGTTTTTTCGTAAAAGAAAACCCTTGTAATAATCCCGGTTACGTGAACAAATCAGCTGACTCCTTCGAAATCGCTGAGCGCCGGCTAATGGCTTGGAGTTTGGTCACAACTCTGCATCTTTTCCTTTAAAGCAAAACTCTTATCTAGGCTTCCGAGCCTGAATGGTTTTGGAATACATCAACTCATCTCAGAGCTCTGCCTGGCAGTCTGTATAATTCACAACTGTGTGTTGGCGGTACTTTTAAGTACTGCCATTGGGATTTAATCCGTAGCAGACTACTTTTTGACAGCACATAAGCTTGGAACCTCAATGCTTCATAACTACACGTAAATACACTTTTCTTTCTTTCCTCTTTACAACCAGCACTAATTCTTGCCAAGCTACTCACTCTGCAAATATCTTTTTTCCGTACATTTTCTAGTCATAGCCTCGACATTTGTTAACCGAGTTCCCAACGAGATGCCAACTTCATAATGCCCCTCTTATAGCAGCTCGCTTCCCTATTGTCAAAAAACTCGGAGAGCCAATTTTCACAGGACTCTCTTGTCGGCAACTTCCGACTACCAAGCTCGTTCGCCATGGACAGAAATAGGTGGTAATCACTTGGTGCGAGATCCGGACTATACGGTGGATGTAAAAGAACCTCCCATTCGAGCTCCCGGAGCTTCTGGTGCGTCACCAAAGATGTTTGTGGCCTGGCGTGGATGATTCCCTGCCAATTCCACCAAACACACAGAAGAACCTTCCTGGCCGTCAATCCAGGCTTGGCCATCGTCTGGGCAGCTTCACCGCTTTTCGACCACGACCGTTTGCGCTTCACGTTGTCGTAAGTGACCCACTTTTAATCGCCAGTCCCTATCCGCTTCCAAAACGGGTAGATTTTTGTTGCGATTCAGAAGCGATTCGCATGCATCCATACGGGCAAAAATGTTTTTTTGCGTCAAGTCGTGTGGCACCCATACATCGCTTCTTTTTGAATCCAAGCTTCTTCAAATGGTTTATAACGGTTTGATGACTCATGCCCAGCTCTTGGCCGATGCTACGACTGCTACTATGCCGGTCTTTTTCGATTAATTCAGCAATTTTATCGCAATTTTCGACGACAGGCCTTCCGGACCGTGGCGCATCTTCGATCACCTCTGCACCAGAACGAAAACGTTGAAACCATCGTTGTGCGGTGGAAATGGAACCTGTATCGGGTCCTTAAACTGCACAAATTTTATTGGCAGCATGAGATGCATTTTTGCCTTTATCGTAGTAGTACAGTAAAATATGCCGTATTTTCTCTTTATTTTGCTCCATGTTTGCGACGCTATAACTCACGAACGACTAAAAGCAAACACGTGAAAAGAACTTTCCAAAAAGCTCTAGCGTGAACCGATGCGACGAATACAACTAGAACTACGCGCTTGCAAAGACAAGCTTGCGGAAATACCGCAAGACTTTTTTGACAACCTTATATAATTCGATTTTAAGTAACAAACTAAAATTCAACGGTAGCTCTTTTGCACTGAGACTAATTTTAAGAAGGGATCACTCGGAGTAATAAAGCTGGACGTCTGAATAAGTGGATGGAGCACAGATAGATCTGCGGAGGGAGCGCAGATGCAAATTAGGTAAACTTTGCAAAAACAAAGAAGTCACTGCCTAATGGGTGTCTAAGTTCAAAGAAATATAAGTGATGGAGCAGGTCAATGCGTTGGCCAAAGTCAGTCGATCAACTTGCTACACATCCCGCCCTTTCTCAGCTAAAATAAAACTGAGCTCAAATTAATGCAATAATATCTAGGACTATCAGGACTAGCAAAATCATGCAACGTTCAAACAAGAACCATTAGTTATAAAGGGTTTTCCAATAACAGGTGTTATTTTGAATAGCCCGCTATTTCGGTAGATGTCACTTTTGAAGCTGTCATTTTTTGATATTTGACAAGGAAAACTACGCCATTAATAAAAATGGAAGAAGACATGCTTAAACAACGCATTGAAATTGCTAAAATTCATATAAAAATGGTGAAAATTTGGCAGTGACGGTTCGTAAAACTCGAACATTTTTGGGTCATCGTGAAGCACCTTATCGGACCGCAATACAGAAATTGGTGAAAAAATTCAAGCTGTTGGGACAAATTAGTGATATGAAGAATAAAACCCGTGCACGTCGCTCAAGAACAGCCGAAAATGTTGCTGTTGTAGCCGAAAGTGTTGAAGAAAGCCCAGGTTTGCCCATTCCTCGTCGTTTTTTGGAATTAGGCATTCCACAAACGCCATTACACCGTATTTTGCATAAAGATTTGGGTCTTAAGGCTTATAAAGTCCAGTTAACACAAGAACTCAAGCCGGACGATCATCAACAACGTCGTGTCTTTGCTGATTGGGTCGTTGAAATGCATGAAAATGATCCGGAATTCCATCGAAAAATCATCTTGAGTGATGAGGCCTATTTCCACCCCAAGCCACGGAGGCTTCGTCAAGAAGCAAAATTCAAGAGTTATTGTTGAAAAGCCTCTCTCTCCTCAACGTGGGACTGTTTGGTGCGAAGGTTATGGTCCGGCGAAGTCATTGGACCTTACTTTTTTGAAAATGAAGCTAGAGAAACAGTTACGGTGAATGGATTACGACATCGAGAGATAATTAACAATTTTTTATGGCCGGATTTGGATGTTATTGATCTGGACAACGTTTATTTCCAACAAGACGCGGCTACGTGCCACACAAGCAACGAAACCATTGTTATTTTACTGGAATAACACCTCTTATTGGAAAACCCTATACATTGCTGCCGCTGTAGTCAAATGGTGGGTGCTTGACTTTGGTCGCTCCTCTTTTTATTGGAAAGACATCACGACATCATACTAAAAATCGGAGGAAGAGTTCGGCCAAACACCAAATAAAGTATGCAAGCAATAATTATATATCACTCTCAAAGAGAGATTGTAAACTTGACTGGAGTGTTAGGGTAGTCACGGAATGTTGCCCAACGCCATCTTATACGGCAATTCTAGGAAACTAGGACTACTGCAAAGTGAAGTGTGTCTAGTTTCTAACGAAGGTAACGCTAAGGGAAGTCTGGAATACTTTATGTTATCTATGTAATAGTTCAGCATTTTATGGCTCGCGATAAAGCTGTCTCGGTTCAGTGATAGATTCTTTATTGATTGGCTGTTTGTGCACTGCGCCCCGAAGTGATCTATTGTGCAGCCATGTAGCCTACTCAAACAGTTTTAGGCTGTTAATAAATCCTAAAACTGCTGTAGGCTTAATTTCTACCAGGAGGTTTGGGCCTATTGCCCCATTACGTAGGTAATTTAGTCTGCGTCGTGCCTCTGCCGGGCAGTCGCATAGAATATGTTCTGCTGTTTCTTGTGCCTCTTTGCAGAGTCTACAGGAATCGTTTTCTATCGCACCTATCTTTTTCATGTGATAATTAAGTTTACAGTCTCCTGTTAGTAGTTCAGTGTAAAGTTTTATGCCCGTTCTGCTTAGGTTAAGTATTGCTTCTGCCTTTATCCATTCCGGATCTATGAGTCTTTTCGACTGCCGCATGCCCGACTGGGCTCTCCAGTATTCGATTAGGCCTCGTTGTTCCTGCTCACGTAGAAAGGCTCTTCTGAAGCTTTTATTTTCATTGATAGATTCTTGCATCACAGATCAGAGGATCAGCAATCGACTAAAGCTTGCGAAGCAGTGCATCGCGTGCAGCATCTGAAGGGTAAGTCTTCATACACTCGATTGCCAAACCCAGAGATTACTTTTGGTCTATATGAGATTTTTGTTTATCAGCTATTACGAGTTAAATTGAGATATACAAGAATAATGACGACAAACAAGCGCATAAATTTCGTATTTAAAAAAAGGAATGCCGAACTATTTCTTTTGAATAGTTCCCGGAAAGTCCCTGCGCCTTCAAGAACTCTGGCTTTGTTTTGTTGCCGAAAGTTTTACTCGTCTAAAAACATCCGTAACTTTGAAGGTCTACATACATTGTAATTGACGCCCGTGCGCTCAGTTTGTTAATGGCATTAAATCGATTCAAAAGTGCAATTATACCTGCATAGAATTATTGAATATAATCAATATCCATATATACAGGGTGCATGCGGCAGTGGTTATGATTTCCGAAACCATTATTTTTCTTTTTGTTCTGTTTCAGATGAGACATGGAGGACTACCACTTCAGAAATGAAGAGGCACGCAGTTATGGTCGCTATTTGTGCAAATCACATCGATTTAGAAATCTCTAATTTGCTTAAGTGCGCCAGTTCATTCATTCATAAGATGCGTTGTGAATTGGAAGCATCAGGCGAACAGGCAATCATGCGGAATCCATTGCAAACCTCAAAAAATAGGAGGAACGTCCGATCCGGAGCACTGTCCGATCTGCAGAATTTATTCAACAAGTGCAAGCGATCAATGACGAGTAGACGTCAAAGCCAATGGGGGTCATTGAGAGCGAGCTTAATATTTTTGAGGGTCCTATCCGTCGAGCTATCCATAAAGATCTTCGGTATAAATCCTACGTTATGCGCAGAAGACGGTTTGTGTCGGACCAAACACGATAACTGTGAGTTATCCGATATTGTCGGCCCCGGTAGTCTAGCGTAAGTTCACTAGCCTGCCATTCCAGAGGTTGTGGGTTCGAATCCCACGTAAAGCACGTTCCTCGTACTTTTCCAAATTTACCTAGTTTCCCTGTCTTAAAAAAAAAAAATCTCATTCCTTAAACCCAAAAACTTATGCTTTCCATCCTTTACATCCTTACTCCCGCACAATAGACAACGCATTATTTGCATTGCGGCTGCTAAAACAAAGAAATCGCAGACACAATAAATTTACCGGAGTCCTCAACTATTTGTGCCATACTTCTGGCAGAAAAATGTGAAACACAGATGGCGCTCCAAGCAGTAAGAAGGCGTTGTCCCTAAGCAGCGACAGGTGGGCATGCCCACTACTTAGGACTGATAGCGGCAGGCTAATCATCTACCCTGTCAGAAATCAAAATATATCGACGGAGCTAAAGCAAGACAAGTCGAGGCCCTATGCTCTCGAGAGGAGTGAACAAGGGGGAAAAATCCGATCAAAACGCCTTCTAAACAAAATTAAATACTCTGAGGCGCCTGAGATGCTATGCTTTTTTTCTGACGAAAAAACTTTTAATCAAGACCAATCGCAGAAATGACAGATGGCTATGTTCCAATTCTACAGAGGTTCCTGTTGTCATGCACTAGAAAGTTTTAGGTATTGTGAACAACAAACGCAAAGCAACAAATCCGATCAAAACGCCTTCTAAACAGAATTAAATACTCTGAAGCGCCTGAGATGCTATGATTTTTTTCTGATGAAGAAACTTTTAATCAAGACCAAAATACCAATCGCAGAAATGACAGATGGCTATGTTCTAATCCTACAGAGGTTCCTGTTGTCATGCACTAGAAAGCTTTATGTATTGTGAGCAACAAACGCAAAGCAACAAATCCGATCAAAACGCCTTTTAAACAAAATTAAATACTCTGAAGCGCCTGAGATGCTATGATTTTTTTCTGACGAAGAAACTTTTAATCAAGACCAAAATACCAATCGCAGAAATGACAGATGGCTATGTTCCAATCTTACAGAGGTTCCTGTTGCCATGCACTAGAAAATTTTAGGTATTGTGAGCAACAAAGGTCATGTTATGCCACCACAATTCTTGACTCAAGGATTTCGAGTGAATTCTGCTGCATACAACGAGGTTCTTCAGATAGTAGTGAAACCCTGGATTAATTGGTGCGTGGATAGTGCGTAGATACATCTTTCAGCAAGACTCTGCCCCTTCCCACAAAGCGATGGCGACACAAGATTGGATGACTGAAAATTCCATGATCACACAACGCTGAACTTATGGCCGCCAAATTCCTAGACCTTAATCCCCTGGATTATTACGTATGAGACGTCATTGAGCGTGAAACCAGTAAGCATCTTCTTAAAACGATTTTTTCTCTGAAGGCTGCCACTAATAACGTTATGGTCAATATAAATTAGGATAATTTGATGCAGACATGAACATTTTATTGCACGATTTTGCAGATATATAATATGATAATGTTGTGTAAAAAATTCGTGAAGTTCCATTAAATTTTGTTCAAAATAAAACCTAACTAGTTTTATTCGTAAGTAGTTCTCAAACACCGTACGCACCCTGTACATAAATGTAAGTATATATGTTAAATATGGATATCTATGTATCTAAATGTGTATCAATTTCAATCAAATCAATAAGTAAAACGCTTCAAAATTGAATGACTAACAAAACAGCAGTTACCTGACCGTCACTGCCTTCCCTCAATAGCGAAAATTAATTAATGTGAAGTATACGCACTGTTGGCGGTCAGACAAGCGCACATACACACATACGAGTTTGCCACCATATCACTTAGGTACACATTAAAATATACCTCATCTATAACTACTCGAGCACAAAATAGAGCAGCAATCATATGTAATCAAAAGGACCACATGCGGAGCTGGGTCATTGGCTATGCATTAATTTTAGACATGCAAGTACACACACACACACACACCTACCCACTTGTAGAAGTACATACACATATACGTATGTACGTGCATGCTGTGTTGGTGTGTTTAAGTCTAAAAATTTGTGCACAGCTGGGGCTTTGCGTGAGCAGAGTTTGGGTTTCCAGAAAGCATGCGGCGATTTTGAGGCAGATTGAGCTAATACCGAGGGCCATAAATATGCGGTTTTCAATGGGAGTTTGCAAACAAAAGGACAATGCAAGCGAATATATGTAATTATGTACAGTAAAATGGGGTTAATTGTAAAAAAAAAAATGTATATCGCACTCGTGATAATTATTAAACATTTTTGATTTATTTTAAAGGGACTTTCTTTTTCTCGCATATTTTACTTTAATTGCATACCAGAGTTTTGTACATTTAGCGTAATTGTCATACATCGGCCGATCATATTCTCTACTTTCGTATGGACAATTTTTGTTTTGCTTATGAAACTGGTAATTTGGAAAGCTTGTTTCACTTAAACTCAGCGCAATTGAAAGCGAAAATCTCTAACGAGTATCGAAAAACAAATAAATAGAACGCGCCAGCGCTAGTAGGCATCCCGAAGAGCTGTTGGAGATTCCGAAAGTGTATTTTTTCGATGGAACACGAGACTCGTGAAGGCCGCCTAAGATTTCTGTGAAGTACAAAATTCGCCACACGGCCGATATTGATACAGAATATGATTGCTTAGGTATCCGGGTTAAAAGAAATGATTGAAGTGCGCATATTTTGAAAAGAAAACTTAAAAATTTAAGCTCGTGTGCGTTTTGCTCAATATTTTTTGGTTTTTTCTAAAACAATTAAAAAAATGGAAAATTTGGCAACTTTATTAAAGTTTCCACGGGCGATGAAGCATAGTTCTTCAAGTACGAACCGGAAACCAAGCAACAATCGGTGGTCTTTGGCATAGGATTTGCTATTCCACCCATTTAAGCGATGCAGCTGAGGGATGCGGCAAAACGAATGATGCCATTGGGTTTGAAGGAAAATAGTTACACAATTACAATAAAAAAAATATTTCATGCTGTTATATAACTTCAAATACATATACATGTACAGTCCGCAAAAAAAATATAGCAACCCAACATTTTGATGAGTTTTGTCATTCTTCTTTTTTAAATGTACATTATTTTTTCTTAGCTTAGTGTCTAATTAAAAATCTTATAAATCCAAATTTTAAACTGTGCACAAAAATTTGAAAAATTGTACAATTTTCATAAAAATTTCAACTTTTTAATCAGCAAAAAAGAAGTGCGGGTCGATGTTTTGTAGTGCTTTAAATTCTAATACAATAAAGTGTCAGCTTGAACTTGCTAGAAAATCTCGTTGATTTTTATATTGTAGTTTTGCTACTAGGATTTTTTCTTGGCGGTGTTGCACATTTTCTCCATATACAACATTATCAAGGATTTTTGTTCATTTCCCTGCCGGTGTTGCTTATTTTCTCTATGTAAAAGAAACAAGTCCAGGATTTTTTTACATAGAGATAATAGGCAACCCCTTGAGGGAAATGAATAAAGATCTTTTCACATAGAGAAAATAGGCAACACCATCAGGGAAACTATCAAGAATCCTTGACAATGTTGCATATTTTCTCCATATAACAAATCCAAAGTTTTTTATGTGGAGAAAATAGGCAACACCTTGATGCAAATGAACAAAAATTTTTTTTGACATAGAGAAAATAGGCAACCCCTTGAGGGAAATGAACAAAAATCGTTGACAATGTTGCATATTTTCTCCATATAACAAATCCAAGATTTTGTTATGTGGAGAAAATAGGCAACACCGTCAGGGAAATTATCAAGAATCCTTAACGGTGTTGCCCATTTTCTCTAAATAACAAATGACAGTTTTTTTTATATGGAGTAAAGGCAGCACCTTCAGGACAATTATTAGAGATTAGAGATAATTTTTAGCCACTTTAAGCCTGCACTTAAAATTTAATGGACTCTAAAATTGCATACCCAATTTTTTTAATTCTGATGGAAAATTTTGAAATTTTGTAGATTGTTTATAAATTTTGTACACAGTTTAAAAATTTTCTTTACGATTTATAGATTATTTTTTCTTTATGTAGACTAAACTATATTTTTATAAAAAAAATATGAGAAAAAAATGAGTCAAAACTTGCCAAAATATGGAAGTGCTACACTTTTTTCGCGGTCTGTAAACATATAATTTTTCACTCTTAAGTCATTGTACCGGGTAAATGTAACTCAGTGGGACTCGGACTCAGCACGTCAAGCACTTTGTAGTTTAAAGGGTTACGTCCACAATTTTCAAAAAATTGATCTGTTTTTTTTTTCAGATTATTATTCTTTATAGTTTTAGGCGTATTTCGGTGGAAGTCGTTGGGAAAATTTCCCATAGACACAAAGTTATGGTAGAAAATGTAACTGCCCGACTGCCTCAAGCGAAATGCACTTGAAAGTTTAAATTCGAAACTACTTTTTCCGGCATGGTTTGCATGATAGCTCATACAGTTTTTAATTTTTTTTGATGCGGTTTTTTTTTTAATATTCAAAAGTGTTTTCTCCATAGTCTGGCAAGCCGGATTTTTGATATTTTTATTAAAAAGTTTTATAAACATAATTAAAAAGTGACATTTATGTCGATCAAAATGCATCATCATCTTTCACATCATTACAACGCGGGTTGCGTCAAAGCTTCCTTTACAAAACTCCTCCAAAGTGTTCTATCGCTTGCTTTTTCTTCGTAGTTGCGAATTCCCATTGCTGTGAGATCGCTTCCTACTGCGTCTATCTATCGGTTTCTCGGTCTTCCTTTCGCCTTCGCACCAATTATCTTTGCAGTCTTGGCTTTCCTTGCGATACATGCTTTTTTTTAAATGCCGTTAATTGAACAATTTTTTGGAATTCAAAAATCCGGCTTCACAGACTACGAGTATAACTACAACTTTATTTTACAAGAATTTTTTTACTCTTTACAGATCCATCAACATTTCAAGTAGAAATGATGCAGACCGTTAAGCAACTTTTTTTCATTGTACTTGAGGTCACGTGATTTGTTATATACTAATTTTTGTAAAGAAAAATTAAAATAATTTGAATAAAATAATTTTTTTTATAAAATTTAAGTACTAATAAACAATTTGTAGAATTTTTTTATATTTATTTCTATTGTTATCCCTTCTAAAAACAGTTTTTCTCTTAGCGCATTTTTGGCGCTGTTGGACGTATGTAACCCCTTAAGTAGTTTCGAATTCTGAAGGGCAATTCAATTTTGTCGTTCTATGCAATCAATGCCGTTAGTGCCGTAGGTCGCAAAACGTGTAAAAACCACAATTTTAAGAAGTGAATTTCGAGGTTCACATCTGGCGGCTTCAAAAATATGCTGAAATATTTCGGAGCAACTGGTTAGCTTAGGGAGAGGGTGCCCATTATGCGATCATTGGCTCACCTTATTTGTTTAAGCAGGAGTGCAATTAAATGCATTCTACTTTACGAGCTAGGACTCCTAGGTGAGTTGGTGGTTTGAGAAACTTACGTGCCTACATTTATATAAATAAATTTGTTTTTGGGCAAATTTTCTTCAAATAAATAGAATCACAATAAGCACAGTTTGAAAACTCCTTTCTTTTTGATAAATATTTTCTGCGTTGTGAGTGCTCATGTAGTATTAGAATATTAATGTTTGTATGTTTGTATGTTTGTATGCATTTATGCAAACATTTTAGAAGGTGGAGTAAAACTCTTCGGATAATATTAATTGCTAATTTTGCCAAGATGACCACTCTTCACTTCATTATGGTTAGCTATTAGTAAGGCTGTTTTGGCACTTGGCTTATACTCCCATATACACATATTTGTACACACACCCATACATGTATAAGTTCATATACATACATACTTGTGCATGAAATATTAATATTGCATAGGAAAACTGAAATGCTCTAATGAGATTATTTATTATAGTTCATGAGAAGAAAGCGCCTTAATGTAGGCAAATTTGTATATTTAATTTAATCGCTTATTGATTGCTTGCGGCGGAAAATTTAGAATTAATCATCATAAAATGAACCCACATAGCAGAAGATAACAGAGAATTAGCTTCAATATACAATATGAAGCAAACGAATTTAGAGGAAACCTATATTTCTTTTTTTTAACTAATACACTGGTTTGACTGCTCATTTTATATAAGCCTAAAGGTCGAAGGTCGCGCAAAAATAATAATAATAATAAACTGGACCAAAACTAACATTGACAACCTGGAAAGAACAACGAGAAGACAACTTACCAAACATAGAAAACTTCACCCCAACTCATGCACACAAAGACTTACAATACCAAGACTACAAGGAGGATGAGGATTGATTGATATCCAAAACCTTCACAATAGCCAAATCTCAACATTAAGACAATTTTTCCACACCCACACATCTGATCTACACAAAGCAATAGTCCTTGCAGATAAGCACTACACCCCACTAAACCTACAAAACACTGAAATAACAATCACCCAAACAACTGTTGACGAAAAGAAAACTATTTGGGCACAGAAACAGTTACACGGAAAACACTTACATCTTATGGAAGACCCAAATATTGACAAAATAAATAGCTACACTTGGCTTCAGAGAGGAGAGCTTCATCCTGAAACGGAAGGGTTTATAATTGCCGTTCAAGACCAAGTAATTCTCACCAAAAACTATCAAAAATACATAATCAAAGACCCAAGTATAACTAACGACAAATGTCGAAGATGCCGAATACACCCAGAAACAATAGACCACATAACCGCAGGATGTCAAATTTTAGCAGGCACAGAATATACACTTAGACACAATATAGTTGCAAAAATAATACATCAAGAAATAGCCAATAAACAACATTTACAAGAAAACAAAGATCCATATTACAAATATATCCCTTCAAACATCTTAGACAATGAAGAACATACCCTATACTGGGACACTACAATACACACCGATAAAACTATAATAAGCAATAGACCGGATATTACTTTAATAAATAAAATAAACAAAATAACATACTTCATAGAAATCAGCACCCCAAATGATACCAACATACACAGAAAATATGTAGAAAAAATTGAAAAATATAGTGAACTAACGCAAGAAATAAAACGAATATGGAAACAAAAAACTGTAAAAACAATTCCATTTGTGATTTCAGCAACTGGAATACTCCACAAAACATTTATTAAAAACTTAAAAGAACTCAACATCAACCCAATTATACATCATAAGATACAAAAAGCAGTCATTTTAAAAACATGCAACATTATTAGAAAAACATTGACATGAATAAATAAACACTGACATAAATATTAATAAAATAATACAAAACATAACACAAAAAAAAAAAAAAAAAAAAAAGTGCCGACACGACTTGCAGCACGAAACTGCCGTCGTGCTCGGTGAAAATGGACCCCGCCTCGCGCGGTATGCGGGGGGGAGAGTGGCGTGGGAAGAAAAGTATATAATATAATTGGCGCGTACACCCTTTTTGGGTGTTTGGCCGAGCTCCTCCTCCTATTTGTGGTGCGCGTCTTGCTGTTATTCTACAAATGGAGGGACCTACAGTTTCAAGCCGACTCCGAACGGCAGATATTTTTATGAGAAGCTTTTTCATGGCAGAAATACACTCGAAAGTTTGCCATTGCCTGGCGAGGGGCGACCGCCATTTGAAAAATGTTTTTCTTAAATTTGGTGTTTCACCGAGATTCGAACCAACGTTCTCTCTGTGAATTCCGAATGGTAGTCACGCACCAACCCATTCGGCTACGGCGGCCGACCGAGTTTAACATCTATTGCTTCGAATTCTCGTACAGCAGACAGAAGATTGTGATTGAAAAAATTCAGATCTCGACGATCTCTATAGGTGACAGATGCCATATTTTGCCGAATATTCTTTTACACTCCCAAACACCATCAATAGTTAAGGCCAAAGAAGTGTTCCGTGCAATTTATGACTTCCGTAAGAGCTTACGCTCAGCTCACTCTCTGATCACTCTAAAATATTTTACTTTAGAAGAAATCTGATGTGAGTCTGAAATGCTTCTACTCGTAATGAAGAGAACAAAACTACTACTCGTAAATGCTATAACTGATTTTTGCTATTCCGTTAACCGTTGCATACTGCTTTCCCACTTCTAGTTTAGAAACTTAAATCCTATCATATTTTTCATGAATTTCTCTTAAATTCTGGTTAATAGCAAATATTTTGTACTATTGAATTTGACAAAAGCAGCAGTAGCTAAAAACACAACCTCAATTGCAGAACAGCTGCCAGGGTGGCAAACAAAATTTTGTCAACAACAAAATATTAGTGAAGTATCTTTAGCAAAATTTCTTGAAAATAGTTTTACAAATAAGTAACCGAGCAACAACAATAACACACTTTAACTGTTTCACATAGTTATGCAAAACACAAAACACCAACAATGAATTGGCTGAGAATTCTTTTGAGAGGAGAGTGTAAAAAAGCTTCAGAGTAGTGTTAACTGGGCAACAACAGCAATGGCAGCCTAGTAGCATTTGTATGAGAAGAGACATACCTAAATATCTGTGTAATATGCGCATGAAAATATGCAAGGAAAAGTTTTCAAACAATTGAAGTGTACAGGTTTGCTAAATGTATATATTTACATGTGTGCATATGTATATGCATATTTAAATCACTTTAATAATTTTACAGCAGAGACATATCGCATTTAGATATCAGTAGATATATCGCAAAAAAAAAAAGATCGCAAATTGTTTAAGTAAGCTTTAATGGCCAAAATGTGTAATATAAAAAAAAAAAAAAAAAACTAAAAAAAAAAAACAAAAAATAAAATTAAAAAATAATAATTATAATAATAATATTATAAATAAAATAACTAAAATGAGAAAATCAATAAACTTTGAATTCTCCAATCTCCAATAAATTAAAGCTGGGACGCCACAAGGCAGCATATTAGGCCTAATTCTGTGTCTAATTTTTGCACACGACCTGCCAATCACAAATGGTGTTCTAACCGGTACTTTTGCTGATGACACTGCTATCATGATGACGGCAGCATATTTCACAGAAGGCGATTCTAAGCTCTAAATCGGCATAATAAAATCTCCAAATGGAGCTGGCGCTTCAAAATAAACGAAAATAAATCTTCACATCTAGCCTTTACCACAAGCAAAACCACCTGATTACAAATAAACTTAAATCTTACCTCAATTCCGAGATATCATGCTGCTAAATACCTAACGATTCATTTGGATAAACGGCTTACGTGGAAAACGCATATCTTTGCCAAAAGAGATTTTAAAGAGAAAATCAAAAATTTAACCAGAAAATACCGAGATCGTCTTCAATCACCCCCAAATAAACTGGCAAAGATGGCCATAACAACATTGCACGCATTTTTTAGGTTGAAAAGGATAATACCGATCCTGCTAATCCAAAAGCTAGTTATAAAATGTTAAATTTGTTTAATGCTTACATCAATGTCACTTTTTAAATGAATTCAAATATTTGTAAAAAGTCTGCTATGAATTATAAGTATCGATAGAATACAAATTAAAATTTAAAGAATGATACAAAAGAAAAAAAAATATTAATTGGGAATATAATTTATTGTATATTCGCTCAAAAGAAGGAAAATAGGTACACCTGATTCTCCTTTTACACGAATTCTGTTTTGATTTAACACGATTTTTAATATTTTATGAATTTCTCTTGAATCTAATATAGCAAATGGAGTGAGATTTTTCCACACATGTACGATGCGTTTAAGGGGTTAGGAGTAGTCAGAGGCCCGAAAAAATCATGATTTTCAATAATTTTTTTTTGTTAGTCAATTGCTTTATTTTACAAAAATAAAAACATAGCATTAATATCAATTAAGTCATGATTCGACTTCACTTTGACAAAATTAAAAAAAAAATTAATAATTGTAAAAGTTATCGCTGTCTGTGTGTCGAGCCCGTTTCTCCAGAAGTCCCTTGCGGTGATCATCACAAGTCTTTAGAGATTCATCTAAAATCAATCGGACAAGTGAAATGAGTTTGATTAATAGATAATCTTGTACCTGATCGAAGCTATTTTTTTTAAATTAACAGTAAGGCTTCTCAGGAAATATTTTTCAGATTTTCGAGAAAAAAGCCGACAATTAATTGTTTAAAACAATTGAAATTTTTTAAAAAAAATCTTTCAATCAGGCACGACTTTTTTATGTTTTTCAAAAGCAGTATAAATTTTATTAAATCTACCAAGCGGTTTTTAAATTACAGTGATCACCAGTTCGAAAAATATAGTTTTGAGAAAAACGCAAACGGAGCGTCCGAGCGCCCATTGTTAATTGTTAAATAACTCGAAAAGTATATGTCAGTTTCTCTTCAAGTTTTTACACAATATTTATAAGATATTATAATTTAAGAAAATGCAAAAAATAGTCCAATTTCTTGAAAATTCTGACTACTCCTAACCCCTGAAATAAGTTTGAGGAAAAGTCTTTGAGATCTCTCTGGTAGATTTTGCTCTCGCCGCTTAATAATTTATTTCTTATAATATATTTAATGAATTAGATGTGTAAGCACGAAATACATTCTTAAGTGAAGACAATTTTTTTAGTATTGTTTTCCACCTAATTCTCTTTTTACACGAATTTTTTGGGAACGTATCTATCGGCCGCCGTTGCCGAATGGGATGGTGCGCAATTTCGCAATTACAGAGAGACCGTCGGTTCGAATCGCGGTGAAACACCAAAATTAAGAAAAACATTTTTCTAATAGCGGTCGCCCCTCGGCAGGCAATGGCAAACCTCCGAGGGTATTTAATTTGTGGAACAACATCAAACCGCACACCACAAATAGGAGAAGGAGCTCGGCCAAACACGCCAATTATGTATATATATCTATCGTGTAAAAAGAGAAAGAGGGCTAGAAATGACACCCCCTCATAAACGGCACGGCGGGGAACGTTTTAAAAGTATACATATAAGTATAACATCTTGCTAACTCTGCTCTCAACATTCAACTTATCTTTGGTTCACCAAAATCTCTTTACTTTCGAGAAGTCTCAACATTCATTTAACGACTTCACCAAATCCTCATTAATTGCATTGATAAACAATTTAATTGACATACCATCTCACATTGACTTACAATCTTTGCTTTACTTGTGCTCGCACGGCAAGTGCACTTCATCTTCTTAACTAAATACAATAAATCGACTTGCACACTCCTTTTCTCCGCTGCCTTCTCCTTACGCGCCTTCCCCACTTCATTCATTTGCCAACTATCCACAGTTATAATTTCATAACACTTAACAGTGGCCAGCTGTTGTTGCTTCTTCTTCTTCTTGTTCAGCTTCTTTAGTCGAGTTGTAGAAGAAGTAAAAGTTAGTTATGCTTCACTTAATCGTTGCTCATCTTTGACTGTGTCTGTGTCGTCCAACAGACAGACAAACCGGCCGGCCAACCAACAAACAGCTGCACTTGATAAACTTCTTCCAAGCTGTTTAGCATTCAAATTAACCTCTCTGACTCTGACGACTGACTATGCGGCGACGAGCTTTGTCAGGCAAACTGCAGTTATGTGTGATTGTGTTTGTATATGTATGTGTGTGTGTGGGAGGTTAAACTGCACTTTATTCATATACATACATACACATCGAAACTTTATTACTCGCAAGCGTATGCATTTAATACTTTAAGCAGAAACAAATTTTACTTGGCTGCAAAGAAGTCTTCAAAGTGCTTTAGAGCCGGAGCTATTCGGAGACAAGGCACTTGGGTTGTGGGAGGATGAGCGACAGTAAAAATTGTGCTCAGTGTTGAGTGCGAAAACTTTTCAATGCCAGATGAATGCGGTCACTTTTCGAGTGTAAACTTCCGACCGTTTGCACACAAAATGTTTACATGCTTTGTTTCGAAGATGAGTGCAATGGAGGGGGGGAGTCGAGCGCCAAAGAATGCCAGCAGTTGCTGTACTGAAAAGGCTTAATAGCTAACTATTCAAGTCTTACTATTTGACTTGAATGTTTTCAATGCTCAACATTTTCTTCTCAGCCTCTCTCTTAAAAAATAATTTAATTTAGTTTATGAAAATTGAGTTTAAGAAAGTTTTTAATTTTCATTTAAGTGCTTTAATTGTTGATTCTATAGGAATTTATGGCTTAACGGCAGAAAATATAATATAAGTGCTGGCAAATTTATATATAAAAATCAAGTTGGCATTGCTGGTCGGACTGGCTCCATCACAATCTCCATAAAAAACCTTTCAGAATAGTTCTTAATGTTGGTTTTAGCTAGAGATGGTTACCATGGCCATCAGGTTTGCCAATAGTATATCGTGGATTCTCTAACCGCAGCAGTCATTAAACACCAAAATGTTTTTCTTACCAGCGTGCACCCCTCGTCGGGTAAAAGCGAATTTCCAAGTATATTTCTGACATGAAAAACTTTCTCATTAAAAGCGATTTCCTGTTCAGTGGCGTCATAAAACTGCAGGAGCTTTTTCATGGCAGAAGTACACTCGGAGGTCTGACATTGCCTGCCGTGTGGCGACAGCTATTAGAAAAACTTGTTCTATACGGCGGCCGCCGTAGCCGAATGGGTTGGTGCGTGATTACCATTCGGAATTCACAGAGACGTCGTTGGTTCGAATCTCGGTGAAAGCAAAATTAATAACAAAACAAAAACATTTTTCTAATAGCGGTCGCCCCTCGGCAGGCAATGGCAAACCTCTGAGTGTATTTCTGCCATAAAAAAGCTCCTCATAAAAAATATCTGCCGTTCGGAGTCGGCTTGAAACTGTAGGTCCCTCCATTTGTGGAACAACATCAAGACGCACACCACAAATCAGAGGAGGAGCTCGGCCAAACACCTAACAGAAGTGTACGCACCAATTATTTATTTTTTTTATCATTTCGGTGTTTCATGCACTGCCGAATGGTAGCCACGCAACAAACCATTCGGCAACGGCGGTCGCTCGTTGGGTGCTCTGAAAATTGTCGAGATAAGAGTTAGAATGATTAACGCCTTAATTAATTTAAGAGTAAAATAAATCGTCCACTGAGACCAGCCATGCTTGCGCCTCAGAAGGCAGGCCCGCATTGAAGCAACCAGCTCTCCATCCATCTCCGGTCACTTAGAACAAAAAACCTATTAAAAAATATTATAAAGCATTTGAAGAGACCCGCAATCTGTATTGAAGTGCCTGTTGCGTTTTGCAGAGTGGGATCAGTGTTGATTATGTGGGATGGGGATGCAGTTGATATCTGCATCTGCTCCGCCGTCTATCGTGAGAGTGTCGAGGTAGTAGAAGCTTTCGACAATTTCCACCGGACCCTCGTCACCCATTATCGGTCTTGATTTATTGTGGTTGACTCTCAAAGCCTTGGTCTTAGCGACGTTGACCTCCAGTCGGACAGTGCGTGCCAGTGCGACTAGTCCGTCCGCCTTCGCTTGGTTGTCAGTGAGTTTGGTGAGAGAGGAGGCAGGTGTCATCGACGAATTCCAGGTCTTCAAGATGTTTGGTGAAACTCCATTCGATGTCTCTTTTGTGCAGCGTCAATTGGCTCATAACGTCGTCTAGTACGATGACGAAGAGAAGGGGCAACAGGGGACAACCTTGTCTTACGCCTGCGTTGGTGATGAATGAGTCGCTGATGTTGCCGTTGTGGAGCACTGCCAGTTCGATGTTTTCGTAAAGGCCTGTGGGACTTTATGTTACGAGTCAGACATTTTTTCCAAAAATTATCGAAAGTTATAAAAGGAAAATCCAATGAATGAAATACCGCAGGTATTCCGTTTTGGTTAATTGATAACTACTGAGTTTGAGAGGTAGTCGCCGTAGCCGTATGGGTTGGGGCGTAACTATCATTCGGATTTCAGAGAGAACGTATGTAGGTCCGAATCTCGCTGAAACACCAAAATTAAGAAAACGTTTTTTCGAATAGCGTCGCTACTCGACAGGCAATGGAAACCCCCGAGTGCATTTCTTCCATGAAAAAGCACTTCAAGTCATTCGGAGTCGGCTTGAAATTGTAGGTCCCTCCATTTGTGGAGCAACAGCAAGACGCACACCACAAATAGGAGGAGGAGCTCGGCCAAACTCCCAAAAAGGGCGTACGCGCCAATTATACATACTGAGTTTGAGAACTATTTAATAGTTTGAAACTCGTATTGTGCAGAGGTCTACAGAGGCCCAACTTGATGAGGCGATATTTGAGTTTTTATTATTATTATTATTATTTCCAATGGTTCCAGGGAGCAACAAAGGACCACAACATTCCAGGTTAAATTCTTGCCGCTCGTTTCCAAATCCAACAATCGTTTCCAAGTGTTCGATGGTCTTCTACGGCTATGGCTGCCTTGGGTATTCCACCCAATAGCGGTTCTTGTTAGGTCATTACATCAGAGCTTGCCAAGTTGTAAATAGGTGACCAGCAAAATGTCTACAGCTTAAATTTCAGAGCTCGTTCTACGGCTATTCGACCATAAAGACTACGCTTAGGAAGCCGAGGAAGCAGTTTTGTAATACCGCTATCAAGTTTCTGAAGTCGTAGAATGCAACCAACCACTGGCCTCAAAATCAAAACAATTGAGGCCATGACTACAGACATATTTATGAAGCAGTGCTATTCATAATTTGATCTCTCTCGGGTCCATGTGACCTTGTCAGGCTGCAAGGGATATTTGAAGATTGTCGATTTTCTCATATGATGACATATAAGGACCTTTAAAATACGAAAAAAGAATCTCATGAATGCCTCACGTACTCTATTTCATCTCGCTCTTATTAGAAAAGCCTATAGTTCGAGCTACTTGATATCAAAATTCATATTCTTCCAAAATGGCCATTACATTAAGCTTGAAGTGCAGCGGAAGCACATTAAATTTGATACACCTCTCAGTATCAGCAAAATAAAGACTAGAGAGAATTCAGCAAGTCCTTAATGACGATTGAATTGTTTCTAGAGAGATTAGAGATCAGAGTTCGGAAGCTCCGAAACTTTGAATTACTTCCTTTCAATTACCTTCTAACAAACGAGCACTTCGAGGTTAGCTCTTATAGAGGTCAGAGTACGAAAACTCCGCACATCTTAAGCTCTCTTTTTAGACTTTGAATTACTCCCTTTCAATCAGCTTCTAACAAACGAGCACCTCGAGGTTAGCTCTTATAGAGGTCAGAGTTCGAAAACTCCGCACATCCTAAGCCTCCTTTCTAGACTTTAAAATTATTTCTAACATACGAGCCCACCGAGGTTAATTCTTAAAGGGATCAGAGCTCTTGAATCTGGGTTTCCATAAGCTGGCATAATTTTAGGCAGGTTGGCTAAAATTATATGACTAAAAACCGAACTCCAAATATTTGAAAGAAAAATGTTGAGCAGAATCTTCGGAGCAGTGAACTACAACAACGGAGAATGACGCGTAAGATGGAACCATGAACTGGATCAACTAATAAAGGGAGAGAATGTTGTGCGCTTCATCAAAGCCCCAAGAATTAGATGGCTAGGCCATGTAACGAGAATGGAGCCAGGGAGTACTCAACGAAATATTTACGACGAAATCAAAAGGTAGACCAAGAACAAGACGGATTGACGAACTGGAGGTTGACATGAGGAAACGCAAAGTAAACAACTGGAAGGAATCAACCAGAGATCGGGTCAAACGGAGAGCAGGGACGAATGGCGATGATGATGGCTACCTGATTTCATTAGCAAGGAATCAGTAAATGCTTTTACCAGGCACTCCATTCTCGCTTCTACACTCGTCAACTTAACATTTTTTTTTATTTTCACCTCCGTTCGTGTGAAATGAATCAATTTATGCAAATTGTGGTTTAAATATTCTCGATTTTCTACTATCATTTACCAAAACTCCTCACTTTACCAGCCTTCACGCCGTCTTTCTTCACTTATTCTGCTCGCCGCCTAGTTGCAATAACAGAGTCAATGGCTTGCTTGCTTGCTTGCTTATTAACCCTCTCCTGATGTCTGCATTGTGGCTTAAATGGTTTTTGAAGCTCTTGCATTTTGTATGAATCCGCAACGGCCGCATTAGCTTTCTTAAAGTTGCTTGGAGTGAATTCCAAAAGTTGTTAGTCAAACTAGGCATCAGTGACAGCAATAGTGGGCGAAGCATTGGTGGTGGCAATATGACCACAATAAAAACAACAACAACTGCAGCAGTGGCAGCAGTATTGGTAGCTGCCTAGGCGCTGACAAACTTTTTGCCACTTTCAATTGTTGTGGCAAAGACTTAGACAGGCACTTTGTCGCCGTGCACTGGCGTACTGCCTCCGCCACTTGTTCGTCCCCGTCTCCACCACAGCCTGTGTTTTTTGTGCTCCAACATTATTGCACTGCAGCTCGTGTACATATCATTTAGTTTTTGTTATCGTGAGCTGTGGGTTAGTTGCACTTTGTTGAGGTGCTTCATCCTCTTTCCTGTCTTTCCCGATTTTCTAACTTTTCTCAAATTTGTCGCCTTGCCGTTTTGAGCTGCAGCTAGTCTACTATGTACTAACCCATTCCAAGCTGCGCTGTTTATGTTGTTATCTGAAATATATAGTAGTTTTTGTTTGCGGCTCCTTCATCTTCATCTTGTTATGCCCAGCTGATTTGTTGTTGTATCGCTTTGTTGTATTGTTGCTCCTTTGACTGCCTGAAATCGACATAAATAATTCATTATTGCCGCCCAGTTGCACATAAATCAAAAAGCCACATCAGCATGCGCTCTCTCTTATATGAGTGGAGTTGTTGCTTCGTGCTTGCTTTTGCTAGTGTTGTTATTGTTGTATTTATTGTCACATGCAAGATATTACTTTAAGATGCCGCAATGACTGTATAAGCTCTGCCTTGTGCGCATCTATTCACATTTATTTGCATACTCACGTATGCCCCTACTCATATAAATGTGTGTATGTATGGCTGTGTACAACTTTATGTGAGTATGAGCGCATATCGACAAAGCAAATTCTTATCAGCGACACCTGCAGCGTTGCTATCAAATGACAGCAAAATGGTGGTGAGTAGTGTCGGAGGGGTAAAAAAGTGTAGTTTTGCGCTTTTCGCTGCAGTATCCCTGCAGGCAAAAATGTTTCTTAAATGTGTAGAGGGTGTTCCAAACATAAGTGCTCCAGATTCGTAAACGGTTTTGACACTGTTTGGCAACTATTTTGCTCTTGAAAGTCTGGATGCCAGTCAATATTACATCTCCATCTACCGGAATAAAATTAGTCCCTTATGGGAAGCAGGGGAAATTTATTTCCAAAAGAAATGCTGCGCTGCTCAGTTTTTGTCAAGAAGAAGTACTCAGCATTCACTACCAACATACGAAATTTTGTGCAAATAGGTGAGACTGACAAGCTGTGATACCCATCGCTAATTGGATTCGTGCCCAAGAGAATGCAGTTGCTATGGGCGACAGTATGCAACTGAATTGGAAAGGACGAATCGTCATCGATATCAATAGTTCAACATTTTATTTTTTTGCATTTTGTATGCATGGTAATCTGGTAATGGTTGTGCGGGTTAGGCTAGGGCTTTTAGGCACTGCGACCAGATTAACCTATTGGGCGCCCCTAATTACTTAATTATAATTATTTAGTATACCGAGTAATCAAACCAGCTCCTTAGGAGGGAGCAATTGTACGTACTGCTCATCTAGTAGGTATGAGCCTCCTGTGGCCTAATGCCTCACAGTTGGTGATTAAGTGTTCTATAGGCTCCTCTACATCACAGTAGAACCTACATGATAGTGTACTGTGATCTATAAGTGCTCCACATAGTAATCTGAGGCCCTTTTTATCTAGGGTTAGAGCAGTTTTTGCTCCGTTGGCATTGAAGTTCAACAACTTTTTGAAGTGATTAAGGCCACTTGGGTCGTTCCAGTGTTCCCTGATTTTAGTTTGGATCCATTTTTTTGGTTTCCTGTTTTATATTATTTTTGTTAAAGCTGGAAAATGGGGTTGGTCCAATAAATAGCTCTTCTGCACCTTTTTTGGCATACAAGTCTGCTTTCTCGTTTCCTCCGTGTCCCTCATGTCCTGGTACCCAAATCAGTGAGACCTGATTATGAGTGGCTAGTTTGTTGAGTGCATTGTTACACTCTACTGACTTTTGTTTTGAATGTGAAGCTATTCAAGGCTTTAAAAAGCAATTGGCTGTATTTTAACTTTTACTTTCTTGAACCCACTTTTGGATATGATTTCCACTGTTTCCATAATGGCGAAGAGCTCCGCATGGAAAATCGTGGTATCCGTACTTAAAGTTAGGAATTTGTGTGCTCTAGGCCCCACTATTCTTGCTCCTACTCCTTGGAGCGTTTTGGAACCATCTGGATACCATATTTGTGAGTCATCATTTAGCCATGTTGGGTTTGTGTTCCACTCTTCCCTTTGTATGCATTCTCATAAAGGTCTCGAATTATCCGCTTAAAATGTCTAACTGACGTAGTGATTGAAGACAAATAACTACCAACTTTGGCATCGGTTGCGGATTTGTGCTCCACATCAGCACGAATTTAACGTCAAATTTGAAGAAAAAACGACTTTTCTAATGGTGATTGCATTTTCGTTCAACTCGGAATTGGAAAACTCGCTCGTAATTGTCGAGAAACCAATGCATCCATAAACAGCTGCAGTTGGAAGCGGGTTTCAGTCCCACGATTATCGATTTATGCAGAAAGAAATATGCGATCTTTACACACAATGTTTGCCGGATACATCAAGTAGGCTGAGTTAGTTTGAAGCGGTTGTCTACAGTGAGACACACCCAGGCTGATAGCGTATTGTGATGTCGCGTGTGGAACTTCTCCTTATATAATACTTCATAAAACCGATGTGAAGTTTTCAACAATTTTAAAAGATCCTTGATTTCTGCAGAACTGACTTTCCAATTCAGACACACAAAAAATTGTCTACCTAAAATGGTAAATCTACTCAGATGCACTAAAGAACATCACTTGCCAAGAAATCGGCAAGCTAACGTCAGAAATCCTGACGTCTCGATACATATAAGATGTCATAAAAAGCGCTCTGCTAGAGGCATTTCAGTAACCTGTTTCAAAATAAGAAAATAAAGAAATTTATATTTTCAATTAAAAATAGCACGTAAAAAATATAATTTTGGTTTAATTTTTCAAATTACAGCAAAAGAAAATCGGATGTTACTTTTTGCGCCAGCGTGTACAGGGATGTGTGCCTGTACTATTGTGTGTTGCGTTCTTCTATTGATTTTGATAAGTTGTGTGCCGTTCACTCAGCCGTCAATATCAGAAAGCAGTAATCGCGCTGTTGTATTTTCATTGCAATGAGTCAACGCTTCACTGCATACATACGCAAATTGGTGTCCAAAATATTACATAACATCATCTGATGACTTATCGTCAATAAGTATTGTTGCTTTTTACAAATATATGCGCCTGTCTTTTGTGTGATGAAATTTGCTGGTCATTTGCTATTTTCTGTGCGAAATTGTATTATCAAATTTCATTTCATTTATAGCCTGGGTATTTTTTGCTGTCATCATTCGAATGGCTGTATGCGATCTTGGCATCAAGATAAGCGGTTCACTTATTCAGGCATACGCATTTACGTCCTTTAACAACTATATCACCATGAAACAGGGCTGATAGTAGACTGCCACCCCCGAAACGAAGTAAGGTATTGAAATCCAAGCTGCCGAGCTAAATTTAGAGGTTATTACTCAGTTTTAAGCCAACTCCGATTGGCAGATGTGGTTTTAAGCGGAGCCTTTTCATGGCAGAGCTTCCGAGCTCTCTTACCAATCCATTTAGCCTTTTTTGTTTTTGCTTACCATAGCAAACGATGTTTTTATTTTCGCTTTAACGCGTTTGTACAAAACGCAAATGAAATTTTAGAAACCTAAAGCCCCTAAAGCTGTGATCGTGCGCAACGTGAGCCATGTGGGATCGCTACCGAGAGCTAAGAAAGGAGGAGAGACGTATTATCAGAAAGAAGAAACGAGCGGCCGAAATGCGTGAGTGTGAGGAGTTTGAGATGCTGCCCAATAGGAACAACGCCCGAAAATTCTACCAGAAAGTTCGGAGGTTTACAGAAGGTTTTAAGATCGGGGCGTTTTCCTGTAAGAACAAAAACGGTGATCTGGTGACTGACATACAGACCATACTTATATTATTGAGGGAACACTTCTCGAACCTGCTAAATAGTGATAGCTGCGCATGTGACAGAGAATGCGAAGATCCCAAAACCCCAATCGTTGACGACGGAATTGTCGTTCCGCTATCCGACCATGACGAGGTGAGAATAGCAATAACACGGCTAAAGAACAGCAAAGCCGCGGGCGCCGACGGACTGCCGGCTGAGCTATTCAAACATGGCGGCGGGTGCATGCTGGTAAGGTGCATGCATCATCTTCTATGCAAAATATGGTTGGATGAAGGCATGCCTGCCGATTGGAATTTAAGTGTGCTCTGCCCAATCCATAAGAAGGGCGATCCTGCAATCTGTGCCAATTACCGCGGAATTAGCCTTCTAAATATCGTCTGTAAGGTTATGTGAAAGGCTGAAGCCCACCTTCAACCAACTGATTGGTCCTTATCAGTGTGGCTTTAGTCCTGGAAGGTATACCATCGACAAAATATTTACTATACGCCAAATCTTGGAAAAGACCCATGAAAGGAGAATCGACCCACAACACCTTTTCGTCGACTTCAAAGCTGCATTCGATAGTACGAAAAGGAGTTTCCTGTATGCCGCGATGTCTGAATTTGGTATCACCGCAAAACTAATACGGCTTTGCAAGATGCCGTTGCTTAACACCAGCAGCGCCGTCAGAATTGGGAAGGACCTCTCCGAGCCGTTTGATACCAAACGAGGTTTCAGACAGGGTGACTCGCTGTCGTATGACTTCTTTAACCTGATGTTGGAGAGGATCGTACGAGCCGCAGAACTTAATCGCTTAGGCACAATTTTTCATAAGAGCGTACAATTGTTGGCGTATGCCGATGATATCGACATCATCGGCCGTAAAAACCGCGCTGTTAGTTCTGCCTTCTCCAAACTGGATAGAGAGGCAAAGCAAATGGGTCTGGTGGTGAACGAGGACAAAACGAACAGTCGGCGCACTCGCATATAGGCACCCACGCCACTGTTGACAGTTAGATTTCCAGGTTGTAAAAGACTTCGTTTATTTAGGAACCAGCATTAACACCGATAACAATGTCAGCCTTGAAATCCAACGTAGAATCTCTCTTGCCAACAAGTGCTACTTTGGACTAAGTAGGCAACTGAGCAGTAAAGTCCTCTCTCGACGAACAAAACGAACACTCTACGAGGCTGTCATCATGCCCGTTCTAACGTATGGCGCAGAAGCTTGGACGATGACAACATCCGATGAAGTGACGCTTGGAGTGTTCGAGAGAAAGATTCTGCGTAAAATGTTTGGACCTTTGCACGTCGGCAACGGCAAACGATGGAACGATGAGCTGTATGAGCTTTACGACGACATAGACATAGCGCAGCGAATAAAGATATAGTGGCTACATTGGCTGGGTCATGTCGTCCGAATGGATACAAACGCTCCGGCTTTGAAAGTATTCGATGCGGTACCAGCTGGTGGTAGCAGAGGAAGAGGAAGGCCTCCTCTGCGTTGCAAAGATCAGGTGGAGAAGGACTTGGCTTCACTTGGTGTGTCCAATGGGCGCCGGTTAGCACGAGAAAGAAACGACTGGCGCACTTTGTTAAGCTCGGCCAAAATCGCGTAAGCGGTTATCGCGCCAGTTAAGGAGAAGAAGAAAACCTCTCTTTAAGTTTTCTAAGTTAATTGGCGTTTCGGCTAACTAGAAAAATGTGTTGCTGGTATGATAGGTTGGCCTAAATTATGCCCAAGTCTTGTCTAGCAGAGCTCTTAGGATACATGCTAGAGAATTTTTTCCTGGAAGTGGGGTGAAAAGACATTCTTTAATAACTCGAAGCAATAAAGTAGAAGATGGGCGTACCCTTATCCCAACAATAATAATAATAGGGATCATGCATTTTTAATAGAATGTTTGTATAGTTGTATATATTTACATTTAAATATAGATTCCTTGCCTTAATATATTTCAATATACATATGCAAATACAATTTAAAATTCTTGCCTACTTGGCCTATTTCATATGATTTCCCCAAATGCCACTAAGCACTGACCCCAAAATCAACAGCAATTTCACTATTAAAATGGAAATCATGCCGAGAGTAATCAACTAAAAGACTTAAATTGCACAACAACAAATAGCATACAACAAGTTAGCATTGAAAATTGTGGAATTGAGAATACAGGGATATCAAATGTCAAGCATGGAGATGAGAACGAATGACGATTTCGAAAATCGCACAACAAAGCTTAATTAAGAGAAACCTAAAGTAATTTTACGATTGCAAAGCACTCCACACTCACACACTTTAATTATACACTCACGCGCACACATAGGGCTAAAGAGGCAAAGGTATACAAAGGTGTATTGAAAGTAGGGGAAAAGTGAGAGAAATGTAATAAAAGTGAAACACAATCGAATGGTAGATAGAATAGACATACACACACACACACACACACATAGTTGCAATAAGTGTGTAAGGAAATGAAAAGCTGTGCGTAAATGAAATGTGGAAATGTGAAGGTGCGTGTAGCAAATCGCCTGAAATGTAATTCCCAAAGCGAATCAATCTACGAAATGGAGTAGTTGTAGAGCGTCAAAACTAATGCAAATGCCAACAGAGGTAAATGAAGCTTGAAGCGCTCAAATAGGAAATAAGAGGAAATTTGTATATCGACACAAACAAACACACACGCATATATATATACATGAAGACACATACAAACACTTTGTGATGATACGAAACAAAGCCAAACAAACCAGCTAAAACGTAGAGTAGAGCAGTGAAACCCGCCAACTACCAATCTGCACACCAGCCAACCAACCAAACGACCGACAAAGCAATCGTCAGACCGACTAACTAAGTACACTTTTACATATATCCTTGCAGTTGGTTTGCAATCCTGTGACGTACTTTCAGATACACCAACAGGCCAACAGACCGCAACTGCCTGCAGTGCTAACAGGACTAACCAACAATATTTGCTAGCAACAAGACTACTAACAACGGCAGCAGTAGCATTGATAACAAAATACAGAACAAAAAAAAAAAAAAAACAAAAAAACAAAAAAAACGAGAAACGGAAAAAAATTTCGCAACACAACAACAACTGCATATACAACAAAATTCGCAATCGTTACAACAACAAATCAGCAGAATTATTTCAAACTCTCGCATTGAGTTGAGCAAAAATGATTGACGAGATACAAAAGTGAGATACAGCAGTTAAATGATTTTGATGAAGTGGCTGCACAATGCCGAGAGAGAGGTGGTTCAGTGGTGCGGCTTAAGGTGTGTGGAGAAGTACATTTTGTGAAAATGCATAGCTAAAATGTATTTAAGCATTCAAAGATATGGAAGCAGGCAGCTGCTTGCGGGTCTGTAAATACTTGGTTGACCGAGCTAACAGCAATTTCCACCAGTTTACAGATACAGTAAGAATAGATGGACGAAAGAAAAATTATTTAAAAGCAAAATCGAGTTGAAAGTAGAGGACAAGAATTTACAAAGAAGGAACAAAATCAAAAAATGGGCAGTCGGAGAAATAAATGATTTGATTGAGAAACTTTAGGTAGATGAAATGGTTGGCCCTTCCCAAGTAGCCTTAAAGCACCGTTTTCATATCATTCTAAGACCTCCAATAGGCAGATATCTACAGCCAGCCAAAGCGGTTGATATAATGGAGAAGATTGATGGAATTTAGATTGGTGCACTTCTCCAGGCTGTTGAAGAAATGAACACTCAGTGACCTTAATCGTTTTGCTTCGAAGAACGGACATTTATAGAGATAGTGCTTCACAGTCTCTTTCTCTGAAAGGTCGCCACAGCTTTTGCAATAGGGGTTGAATGGTAAACCTAGGTTTTCCGCGTGTGTGCCGCTCATCCATTGACCAGTGAACACGACTATGAGTTTGGAAATCGACTGATTTGGAGTCTCAGGACTTTTTGAGTCCTCCTTCTATTATACTTGGGACAAAGGGCTTTCGAAATAGCACATGAAGAAATGAGGTTCCATCTTTTCTGCGCTTTCCTGAGAAATAAGTTGTGCAATTCTCCGTCAAGGGGTTACATGGGTTTCGTGCGTTTCGTGGGTTTCGTGGGTTCAAAAAATAAATTTTTTTGGCTTATTGATTTCTACAACATCTCAATAATATTATCCTAATTTTTCAAGTCGATCCGAATAATAGTTTTGGAGATACAGCCTTTGGAAGGTGTGCTCTCCAAGCCACTTTTATTGATACTCAAAACTTTAAACGCATTTTTCTCGGAGCCATGTTTTCAAATTCGGTTGTCAAATGTTCTCGAAAACTATTCAACCGATCTTGATGAAGCTTTACACAGGTGTTCGAGATAGAATTTACTCGTGCTTGAACGAAGGAGTTTTGTTTTTTTTTCAATTAGAACTATTTAAAAAAAAATGTCAAGCAAATTTTAACGAAACTTTCCTTTTTTTGGAAAAATGTCTGCCAAAATTCCAGTTTTTACTTTTTTTCTTTCCTTCGTTCAAGCACGAGTTTATGGTCTTAACTAAAACACTTATTTTTGTTTTTCATTTTTGATGATCCTGTCAGGAGTTATGCTGACAACGCGGACGCACCTTTTTTTCAAGGGGTCACCGCAAATGACGTCACAATAGAGGAGTTTTAATTTTGAAATTTTCAGAAATTATTCTTTAAATATGTATCTACAAGACAGAAAAAAGTTTGAATTAAATAAATAATTTTTTACATAGAAAAAAAATTTTGAAAATAGGCCTTTTTTCCTGGCGAAACCCATGTACCCCCTTAACAACTGTCAGCGGGATGCCGATGACCGGGTAGGAGGTCTCTGAGGAAAATTCAATCCCCTCCCTGGCTAGTTCAGCAGCAATTTCTTTCCCCTCTATGTTCCCATGTCCTGGAACCCAGTACAGAGAAATGTTACTTGCACACCTAACAGATCCTAACAGATTTGATCTCTTCCTTACAGCAGTTCACTATTTTGCTGCTGCACAATGGTTTCGTCAGAGCCTTGATCGCTGCTTGACTATCGGGAAAATGTTAATATCTCCCTTGCTCACAAGCGTTTTGCATGCCACGAAAAACTTTACTTTCTAAAAAATATTTTATTATCTATATTTTTGAAAGTTTTGGCACAGTGACGACTCTGAGTGTTTGCTTCAACTTCTGAATTGTCACTGATGAAGTCAAATCATAGCTTCTATGCTGCTGATTGGCGTATCCAGTTCAGCTGATACGATTTTTTAAGATTTGTTTTTAATATTTCGCAAAATTGTTCAAGCCAAGAATGTGAAATATTTTGTGAAGCACTAGCACTAATCTAAAATTCTGACATGCCACCGCCGTTATTTTTGCTATCAAAGGGGAAAAGCGATTGTTAAAGCCCCAAGCGTTGGATGGGGTAGTAGTTAATATCCCAGAGTAAAAAGATTTTTTTAAGGGGCCACCGTAGCCAAATTAGTCGATGCGTGAGTACTTTTCAATACTGCCCAGGTTCGAAACACCGGGAATGAAACACGAAATGATCGAACAAGTTTTCTTCTAATGGCGGCAGGCAATGGCAAACCTTCTGTGTTCTGCAGATTTCTGCCATGAAAAAGCTCTTTAATAAGAACCACCTTCCGCTCGGAGTCGGCATAAAACTGTAGGTCGCTGCAATTGTGGAACAACGTCAACACACACACGTCAAGACGCTCCAACACAAAACTTCGCTTATTATGAATTTCTCACCGTGCATGCAGCACAGAACGCCTCAAATAAGTGACCGACATTGAGGGGAAATGAGAACTCACAAGAGATGAGTTCAAGGAAAGCAAATCTGTTTTATGGTAAAATGTGAAGGGGAATATGGGCGAAGAAGTCTGAATATGAATGGAACATAAAAAGTTGTTTCAAATGAAGGAAATGTAATGGGAAACTAATAACAAAAGCGCAAATGGGGCGGTGTATTTAATTACGACTTCTTTAGGTCGAGCCTCTTCTTCAACTCAAGGATGATTTATGAGGTATGAGGGCTAACTTAATGCTTAATTCAGTTAAATGCAATTGAATTTATATGATATTTTTCACAGACAAATCATTTTTTATAGACAAATTCTCCAGCTTGGTATGAACTCGGTGGATAGCCATTGCTACCTAGCGGCAAACTCTTTAAAAAAAAAAAACTTTTTTTCCATTATTTATTATACCTGAGAAACTTTGATTAACAAAAACGTGCATATTTTGCTTCACGACATCTCAAGATTGTGGAATTTTTGACACAGAACTTAACAAATATCATCGAAAAATCGCCGCATTCATCTGTTATGGCTAGAGCTGGATTTTTCCGCTTTTCAAAATTTATAATTACTAATTCCGCGCCCATTTTCAGTCGATGTAAAGGGTTTTCCAATAACATGTGTTATTTAGATTAGATTAGAGAGGATTACCGTTTAGAGATGATTAACGATTTTTTATGATCTGGACAACGTTTATTTTCAACAAGACGGCGCTACGTGTCACACAAGTATCGAAATCATTGATCTTTTACGCGAAAAGTTTCCGGTCCATGTTATCTCTCGAAGAGGTGATCATAATTGGCCACCGAGATTTTGTGATTTAACACCTTGTGACTTTTTTCTTTGGGGCCACGTGAAAGAGAAGGTCTACGCCAACAGCCCAGCGTCGATTCAAGAACTCAAAGACGGAAGGCTATCGAGGACTTAGTAAGCGTGGTTGTGGTGGTCATTTGTCTGATGTTATTTTCCACTATTAACGGCATACCTTCCTCTTTATAATGAAATAAAAACATCCGATCATTTATATTAAAAAAAAAATATTTTTCTTTTAATATCAAAATAACACCTCTTATTAGATAACCCTATACTGGGTTGCCCATATTCGACGGACCCATGTGTTTTTTTGCCCATTCTAATCGACGAGGCTTGTCCGCAGGCAACGATCTTTGCGTCAATTGAATCTTATACGAGAATAAAAGCAAATCAATGCAGATAATTCGTTGTAAAGTGGTCCGAGCAATGCCCAACTGCTGAGAACGGCGATTTCGGGATGTCCTTGGTGACGTCTCAACACTGGCCCGTAGAAGAGCAATATTCTCATTCGATCGCCTTGGTCGGTTTTGATTTGGCCTCTTTGGATTAGAAAGAGCATCACCAGTCGAAAACCTTTCGTACAAATGTTTAATGGTGTTCTTAGAAGGCGCACTTTTCGCATTATTTAATTTTTTATACACACGTTGAGTTTTCACAATTGACTTCTTTTGTTGAATGTAATTTTCAACAATTTGGGGCTGTTCCATGGTAAAAATCTGCTTGGACTGACGCTTCCAACGCGGTATGTCATTAAGCGATCTGACGTCTCTGTCAAAAGACACAGGGTTGCCAGATGTATGTATACTACCTTGATCAAAAAGCTTCTGGAATATATTCAGAATACTTATACAAATTTATTCCTCAAAAGTGATATTATCGCCTTCAAAGCACTCCCCATCAACTGCAACGCATTTAAGCCTGCGTTTGATCCAGCTCTCGAAACATTTCTGGAACTCTATTTTTGGTATTGCCATTAGAGCCGATACGATTTTTCAATTACTTTCTCTCGGCTGGTGGTTTTTTGACTCGATTAAACATAAAAGAAATCGTAGAGATCCATATCAGGTGAATTCGATGGCTTTCGGATGGTATTCGTTTCGTTATTGGTAAAAAATTCACGGCTTATGATGGCGCTGTGTGACGATGCTTTATTATGGCGAAAAAGCCACGAGCTGCTTTCTCACAAAGCCTTTCTATTTCGGCGAATTGCTTCCCATCAATGCCCCAAATAATAGTCCCGCGTAACTGTTTGTTCTTCTGTCAAAAATTCGTGGTGTGCAATATCGTAGAAATCCTTAAAAACGTGAGCATCGTCTTCTTTTCTTACTGAAAATATCGTGGTTTTTTTGGTCTTGGTTCATTTGGAGCTCTCGATTCACTCGTCTGTTGTCTGGATTGCGTGTCGTATTCGGAAACCCACGTCTCGTCTCCAGTAATGATGCGTTTGTTGAATGTTGGGTCGGATGCAGTCTTGGAAGTCATGTCTTTGGCGATATCAACGCGGTTCCGTTTTTGCATGAAATTCAGGTATTTTGGAACCAACTTTGCAGCAATGCAGCGCAATCCAAAATCAACAACTAAAATATCCTGATTGGAACCATAAACAATGTTCAAGTCCTCTGCTAGTTCACTGATGGCTACTTTGTGGTAATTGATCAACTTTTCATTCACTTCATTGATATTTTAATCAGTTTTCGATGCCGACGGCCTGCTACTACGTTCGTCATCCTCGATGAACTAACGATCTCTTCTTAAGCGTTCAAGCCACTCATAAATGGCTGTATTCTTTAGAGTACCATTCCCGCAACAGTTTCCTAACATTTTTCAGGCTTTCGCACTATTGAATCCATTTTTATTTACCAACTTTCGATTCTTTTTTGGCAGAAGGAAAGCGGCTACTGTGATTGCTGAAAATTAATGAGCGCTTAAGTGTAGCAGCAAGTGAAAAGAATATAAGAAAAATGCAGATGGAAAATAAAAATAAATAATAAAAAGCTAGAAAATATGAGTTTTCATGTCAGAGTGAGTGTGAGTGTGTGCTTGATGTGAAAATGAGTGATAGATAAGCTTTTCTTTCTTAATTTAAAATTACTCCACCTGTGAGTGCTTGTGAAAATTCAATTTACCAAATTCCCTGACTCGAATATGGATTGCATCCTTTTTAGTTTCGGTTTTGTAATGGCTATGATTGCTGAATTCGTAGTTGTTCGATTAGTGGATCCATTGCATGTTGCACTACATAGTGTCAAATGTGTGCTTGAATGATCACCCCCTTACTCAGGCGATTTTTCTTCGACTTGTTGCTTAGATTCCTTTTGGGCATAATTGGCTCAAGGAATGTGAGTGAATGCTTTAGTGGCTTAGCAAACGTGCACCTACGGCAGTAAATGCTGAGTGTCAAAAAATGTTGATTGCATCTGTGTGGTGTGATGAGTGATGATCCATCTTGGACTGGTTGTTACATTTCCGACCGTGCCGCAGAGAACCAGATAACCAAAAATAAAAATAAAACAATACAGGAGGCAGGTCATAGGAATTACGAAAAGGCTGCAGGCAATAGTTAGTTGCGAAAGCTCTTAATCTTCAAAATCAGTAGTTTAGTTGAGAGTAGCAACAACATGGCAAATATTAAAGATTAATCAAATCTATGTCACTCAATTCAAGAATGTACCCGTAAAAGCTTTTGCTACTTGCTTACATTCTGTGACATACGCGTATACGGAGATATGAGTTTCTGGTAGCTACTAATTGTAACCCCTGACCAAAAATACAACAACCAAGATTGATTGATCTCCGGTTATGGCATTCGTGTGGTGAGAGTTGAGGAAGATGTTAATTGACTCGGGACGTACTGCTGAATTTCATCTTTGAGCTCAAGCAGGGGGTTTCTGATGTATCTAAGAAGCGGCCTGGCTTCCAACAGGTGTCTAGATAGACGGTAAAAATCCAACACAAATGGCTTGCTGTGTACTGGGTAATGTTTATTAACTGGTAACGCGAAATCCTCGGTGCGGATGTTACATTCCGGGGACTTCAGAAGACACCTATAATATGGGTACCCTAAGCGGGGTAATTCGACAAGCCTCCCGCTTCGCACACTGTGTCCTATTGCCCTTCAGCGTCCTATTTCGAGCTGCCTGACTTAGTACCGGGCCGCCCAAGTGGTCTTTATGTTGACAAATACAGTTACGTTCTTACCGTTTCGCATTTAAAAGATTTTGTGGCCGATTTTTTCACGGTGTTGAGAAGATAAGCAAGCTATCAAAAGTAGTCCTCTGGCTTCAGCTGCATTGAGGATGAGGTAGAATCATCTCAGCACTTTTGCCTTGGGTTTTCATCGGCAGTACAAAGCGGTTAACACAACCACAAATCAGCCACCAATAATAATACACAAATACTCAACCCACCCTCTTCCCCTCACCCTCTCTACTCTCTTCTTTCGTCCTATCTGTTTCCTCCACCTTTTTCCATTGCCTGGTATCACAAGGGATGAACTGACATTGATGGCCTATGCACCAAAGTAAACGACTACCTCGCCCGCCTTTCTCGCTTCTTCACTGCGAGAAACTTAAAACCTTCTCCCACTAAATCCACGGCGACCCTTTTTACCACCTGGACAAAGGAGGTCAAGCTGCAACTTTAGGTGCACGTCGATGATACCCCTATACCGACGGTAAATAACCCCAGAATATTGGGAGTCACCTTTGACAGGTTGCTCTCCTCACACAACCGCTATTGCAACGAGAGTACAGAATCGCAACAAGGCCCTCAAGTCGCTCGCCGGCAGCAGTTGGGGCAAAGACAAAGAAATGTTGCTGTCGACTTTCAAAGCAATAGGGCGACCGGTTCTCAACTTTGCCGCGCCTGTCTGGTCGCCTGGAACCAGTGATATGCAATGGACGAAGCTCCAGACCTGCCAAAATACTGCCATTAGGACAGCGACAGGATGTCTCCTGATGTCCCGAATTCAACACCTGCATGACGAGGCGCACATGCTCCCTGTTAAGGAGCACAACATAATCCTCGGCAAGCAGTTTCTGCTAGGGTGTCACCGTACGCCTCACCCATGCAGACACCTGCTCGAGCCTGAGCCACCTCTCAGGCACATCAGGAGACACTTCCTCAACTACGTGGACGAGATCCAGGACAAAACAGGTAGACCACTCCAGGATCAGACAGTGTACAGACAGGCCATAAACGACATTCATCGGGAGACCCTTACCACCTTCTTAAGCTCCCGACCTCCGAATGCCGTTATCGGAGTCCAACCACCACCTATTCCAGGCGAAGAGCTCCAGCTTCCCCGAGAGTTCCGCGTAACCTTGGCACAATTACGTTCTGGATACTGTAGCAGGTTAACTCCTACCTATCCAGAATCGACCCCGACATACTAAACATATGTCCAGCATGTGAAGGCACCCCGCACGACACACCACCTTTTCACCTGCCCTACCAAACCCACTCATCTAACACCTCTCTCCCTCTGGACCCAACCTGTCGAAACAGCTAGTTTCCTGGGCCTACGTTAGATGAGCTAGACGAAGACGACCGGTAATTACACTACACTGACAGGGCGAAGATACTGCTACAACAACAACAACATGAACTGAATTTCTTCGTCCAAGTGAAAGTGAGAAGTCTGCAAGAACGAGAGATTAGTATAAGCTCATCGTGATATAAGTTGGATCTGCCTACATATCGCTGTCGAACTGGATGTTGCACATTGGAAAGCACTAGCAAAATATTATAGATAATGCAATCTGACCTCATTAAATTCTGCTTGTTCAAACAACTTGCTGGCAAATATTGTCTAAGACTCTTTGAAATGGTCAGATTTCTTTATTAGTGGGGAGTTTTTGAAAACTTTTGGACACTGCCACGTTTTCGAGATCGCTCTTCGATGAGGTTATATTGCATGTCTGTTTAGGTCACTGAGCTAGTTAGGGCAAATCTTTTAATAGATGTGAATATTGAGTCATTTCTTATAATCTAAAATATATTCACACAGCCTACGCTGCTTCAATTCGTTGAAACCTGCTTCATTCTCCTCACAAATTTTGGCTCTGTTTAGCTCCACTTTAATGTTATGGGCTTAAATTTTTAAGAAAAATCATCAAACGGAGGAAAAGTAATAGAGGAAACCTGCGAACTTATAACGAACACTAAAATCCTGGCCACATTCATTTATTAACTTAATTGATTCAAGAATCCTGAGCCATGGGCAGCCTAAGGTGTAAACGAGCATTTGTTCGTTTTTCGGTCGCACTGTGGCGTATGAGTAACTTTCCACGTCAACAGTAAGCAGATAGGCAAACAACCACAGATAAACAACGTCTTGGGAAAAAATTTGGCGCCTTGAGCCAATGTGTGCGACGTTGTGTCAATGTGTGAATAATATATGCAAGTGTGTATGTATGCGTGTGTGAATATTTATGTAAGCGTGGCACATGCATGCGGCTAGCACAAATCGCCTCTTAGTTACCTCTCCTCATAAAAGCAAAGGCTTTGCGAAACCGTCAGCAAGAAATATGGAGCAGCGAACCTGTTGGACGCCACAATGGGACTACGGGACTGGTGGTGTTTACTTGCTGCGTGGCATATGGCGCACGATGTAATCAGCGGCACCGACGACGACGGCGTAATTGAAGCTGGTGTTGTTTTTGGAGGCTTGATTGTCCCTTTCACTAAAAGCGAGTGGACATCACACATTTGACCAACCACCTATTTGCTATTTTCTACTTTCTATTTTCTACTTTCTACTGCCTACAAAGCCTACAAGCCCGTCTCAGCGCTGTTCACTACACCTGCTTTTTGGTTGTTCTTGCAGTTGTGTGCTTGTTTTTCTTATTATTGTAAAATCTTTTACTCATTCCATTTAGGATTTTGTCATCGGAATACAATTGCTTATGCGTGTGTGTTGGTGGTCGGATTTTATGCGCCATAATTGAAACGTGATTACGACTTCATTTTCATTGCGTTGCGTACGCCTGAGTGTAGGCCACAATCGGTGTTTGTCTGTTGATGCCAATGTGAGTGCCTTCGCCTGGTCTGTCGTGTATATCGCGTGCACGTGGTGGTGTGTTGGACATGATGAAAGCGCTTTTGCATATTTTCAATTGTCATCACGTAATCCTGCGGAGAAGCGGCGGTGAGACTCAACCCAGCTCAATTCAATGCAGCACAGCCAGTCGAAATTTCTGTCGCTGGTCAGTTGGGCAGAGGCTGAGAGGCAACAACGCGCTTATGACTCTGCATGTATCCTGTACATCGACCACATAGTGATATGTATATCCTTGAGTGTATGTTTGTTTGAGCGATGTGTTTCATACAGGCAAATATTTTTGCATCCCATCCAATTTTCGCCGCATTTCGACCACAAATATTTACATATTGTGCAAAGCTTTCGGTGTTCACCACTTTAATCTCTTTCATCCTTTATGAATTTCTCGTTTTGTTCAGCTCCCCTTTAAGCCCGATTTATTATTGTGTCCATTTTCGCTCTTCCCTCTTCTGCGCCACTTTCGTTCTTCAAATTGTCGCATTTTATCTTTGACGAGATTGTTGTTCCGTTTGTGTCGACTCATCACTGAGCTCTGCTGTCAGAATGATTTCGATGAGATTTTTTTCGCAAGGAATTAAATATGAATGCTCTGGAATATTGTGCTCATAAATCATTTATTGTGATTTTTCAGTGTGTTGGTGAGTATGTGAAATACTCTCCTTGGCGCTAAATATTTGATTAAGATGGCTTTAATATCAAATAAGGGAGTACTTTTAAGGGGAACGTGAAACAGAATTTGCTCAATTCAATGGTGAATTTCCTGTGTGCTGTTGAATGGCGGCAGTCTGGTTGAGCAATGCGCTTGAGGTGCTTATAACATAATTTGTTTATAGGATTGACTGATTTACTAATAAAAATATTGTTTCCAACTTAGTGTTGAGCGCTGCTGTCCATTGCGTTAACAGGTAAATAAATTTGATTATCCCTTATTCCGCCAGTACAATCGTAAGAGTAGTTCTAAATATCATATAAAATAAGTAAAAGCCAATTTGAGTTTTGGTGCATCCTTACTTTATTTATTTCTTAATAAGAATTGATTTTCGGTAAATTTATGCCTAGGTTAGGTGGCTTACCCCAAATTAAGAGAGCTCACTACGACTAAATTCGTCCATCGAGGAAGTTGGATTCTCAAGCAGAGGCAGTTAATTCATTACCCTTTGGCTTTATGGCATTTCGTTATTTATTTTTTCATTATTGAGCATTTTGAAACAGTTCGGTTACTGAAATTTATTTAGTGAAATTATTTTTGTAATTTTTTGTAAAAATGAATTGAATGAATAACAGAACTTCTAAAATAAATTTCTTGAATATTTTTTAATATTTAAGAAAAAAATTAAGTTTCGTAAACATTTTTTTTTTAATTTTTTAATCATTTTTCATTTTAATTTTTTACCTAATTATTTTTTCATATATTTCGCTGATATGTAATTTTATGGTTTATTTTAAATTAATTAACATTTTTATTTTAAATTGATTTATTTTTGTATTAATTCTTTTTTTGTGGTATTTCGCTGATATGTAATTTTATGGTTTATTTTAAATTATTTATTTTTTTTATTCAAATTTTTCTTTATTATTTTTTTGTAATAAATTGACTTTAAATGTAATTTTATTATTTTAAATTATGTAATTTTTCATTTTAATTTTTTACCTAATTATTTTTTCTGGCATTTCGCTGATATGTAATTTTATGGTTTATTTTAGACTATTTATTTTTTTTATTTAAATTTTTCTTTATTATTTTTTTGTAGTAATTTGCTTATAAATGTAATTTTAAATTGATTTATTTTTTTATTAATTCTTATTGGATGGCATTTCGCTGATTTTTAATTTTATGGTTTATTTTAAATTATTTATTCTTTTATTTAAATTTTTTATTTATTATTTTTTTGTAATAAATTGGTTATAAATGTAATTTTATTATTTTAAATTATTTAATTTTTGATTTTAATTTTTTATCTAATTATTGTTTCTGTCATTTCGCTGATATGTAATTTTATGGTTTATTTTAAATTATTCAATTTTTATATTTAATTAATTTTTTGTGGTAATTTGCCTACAAACAATTAATTTTATCGTTTATAAATTAGTGTTAATTTTATAACACTTTTTTAATTAATTTTTTTATTAATTCGTTTTTTGTGGTAATTTGTTTATAGATACTTAATTTTTTTATTTTAAATTATTTAATTTTAAATTAGTATTATTAATTGTTTTTTGTGGCATTTCGTCGATATGTAATTTTATCGCTTAAATTAAATAATTTTTATTCTATTTCAATTTTTTAGTTAATTTTGTAAATAAATATTGTTGAGAAAGTTAAAATTTTTTTAATAAATAATTTTTTATAACAAAAAATATCATTTATTTGGGAAAGTCCAGATTTTTGAATGTTTTCTTATTTTATTTGAGTATTTATAAATAAATTATATCCAAACGGCCTTTAAGGCTAATAATACACATTTTTTCACTTGAAACTACTTTAAACGAAAAAGTGATAACATTTCAATGAAGTTAGAAAATTTATAAAAGTTCCATATTACATTTTTTTTTTTTTTAACACAAAAAGCGAAGATGTCCACGCTAGTTTGAGGTAAACACTGCACTTAAAACAAAAAAGTAGACATGCGCGGGCCATTGCCGGTACAAGTAGCGGTAAAGCGGATGCCAGGATGGATAGGCTTTCTCAATGGATATTCTTGTGTGATGGTATTCAGCGCTAAGACTTGCTTGAGGACTTACATTTTTTGAACTTTGTTCAAAAATAACTCAAGTTTAGCGTTCAAATGCGTTTTACAGAAATTTGAAACTTTTCAGTTCACCTTGCGCCGAGTCTTTAACAAAAATCTTGGCTTATACACTGACAAGATCAAATAACCTCATGGAGTGAAGCCACTAGATCTACTACAGCAACCAAGGCATGCGCATATTAATAAACCCAATTTGCTTTAAGATACTCCATTACATTCACAAAAAAGAATGACAGATCCATATAAAACTTTCTCTTTCTCGCTTGGTCAGCTTAGATTAATTATCTACAACTTAAACTGTTGTTGGCACAAATTATTTCGTTACAGATTTCTCTGTGCATTTATCAAATGTTGATATATTGGTATGAAATAAAGCTTTCAGATATGTAAGTTTCGAAGTTCGCGAATCTAACAGCGAATTACATATCTTTCCCCTCAGGTCAATAGTATTTATTTTTTCATCCATTCCTTTTAATTCGTTCCTTTCAAAGTTTTCTGCGTCACACTCAGCAAATGTTATGCACGCATGTATGGAATTTCCGCACCATGAAGCCTCCTACTGTCACTGCATTGTCAACAGCACCATATATAATATCTATAATGCACACAGTACTAGCGATGTAGTGCATGCTTTCTCCAGCTTACTAAGCACATCAGCAACTGCACAAACAACCAAACACTCGCGCAACTAAAGCAGCTGAACTACCTCTACAATTTTCCATTATTTGCATACGCTTTTTACACCACTACTGTTTTGTTTTTGCTGCTACTTATTCACTACTTCTTAACTTAACATACATTATAACAAATTTTTTTTACTTCCTGCCACGCCAACACAATTTTCCAAGAGGTTATAAATTTATAAAACACATCGAAGGGCGCGACCGAAGTTAAATGCTATTGGTAGTAGAGAGCAGCGAATGCAGCGAAGCGCTGATTGTGTATGTGTGGAATAGCAGAAATGACAGCGGCTGCCGTGCAAATATTTATTAGAAATGTGTTCATGCATATGTGGAAAATTGTGTGTGTGCGTACGTGTGGGCGTTGTAAATGTTTTGCTACTTTTGTCTCTTTTCCCGCCTCTCAGCGCCATGCTTTATTGCATTTTTTTCTGTATGCTCGCCTGCTGGCTTTTCACTTCCCCTACTCTCACTCTCACTCTCGCGACACTCGCCAAATGTCTGAATGCACTTTGCATGCAACTGTAAATTTAAGTTTATCATTGTTATTGTTTTGGCTTTTATTATTTTTTGTTATTTGTTCACTTTTGTTTTGTCTTATTATTACTTTTCTTTGTTGTTTTTGATCAACCGCCAACAAAGACGATTTGTGCTGCTTTAGAGCAGTTTTTTTGTTATTGTTTTTGCTCCACCACTGCACCATCTGAAGTTATTTTTGTTTTAGTTCTTGCATTGTGATTTTTTTTTCTCTTTTAATTTTTGTGCGCTTATGGCAAGATTTTATTGTTGTTGTTGCCTTCTTTGCTTACTGTTGTACTTTTATTGTGACTTTTCGTTTGCTCTTGTTTTTTATTGTTTTAGCCTTCTGCTTGCCACTTTTCTTTTAAGTTTAACAAGAAATTATGCGCGCAATAAAAGAAATTATGCGCGTCGTGAGAGTGTGAGATACGCGCACCAAACAGTTGTCGCACCAGCAGCGCACTCAGCTGCCAACTCCGCCACTGTCACCAGCAAAAAGTTTTGCCTACTTTGTCTGCATTTCCTTGCCGCTTCACAGGCACTTGCAGCCCCGCTGTCACTCTTCTTTCTTAGCTGGCAAATTCTATTACAGGCTGTGTGGGTGGGTGTGTGTGTGTAAATGCGCAATTCCCATAGCGCTGCTTTATCTAGTGTGGGTGGGGCGCAGCTAGCAAATTTGCTAAAGTCGCACAGTGGGAGGTGTTTAGATAAATTTTAGTAATAAATGTTCACATTTTAGTAGTAAGCCTGCAAGTCAAAGAAAGTGGCATCCTTTTCACGCAAAGCAAAAGGGTTGTCTATAGGTAATCTTGAACTTTGACACCGTATGGTAGCCATCTTGGTAAAGATGCAGCAATAAAATTTTGTGGAAATACTTTTTGATCCTTTAATATCTTTTTTGTTTTTTGTAATCAGTGCTTTTCTCACCAAGTGTTCGAGAAGAATATCATCTGTAGTGATGAGGCTCATATCTGCTTAAGTGGCTGCCGCAAATAGCATAATTTCCGAATTTATAGCGACGAAGAATTGACGGCTGATACATCAGAGCTCTGAAAATGTTAATATTTGGTGTGGATTTTGCTCTGGTAGCTTTTGTTCGGTGGCTCTTAACTGATCTACTCAGAGGTAGCTTTGACAAGGAATGAATAGATTCAATGGAGCGGCTATGGAACCGAACTCGAACTAAGAGGAGCTGGGCAAACTACGATATTCGAAAGGTATATACAGTTTCAGACGCATGTACATTACGAAGGTTTGATTACCCCAGTGGCTGAAGTTTGGAAGAAATCCTTTATGAAAAATAAATTCAGAGAAACAATAGTTTTCGGAAGTGCAGTGAACATAAATGGAGCTGCGTTCATTATTTTACTTCAAAAGACGCAGCGCAGGCTTTCTTGCGCAAGCTTTTTGTCAATACACTATACCCCAGGTCCTCATATTGGTTGGCCTCTACTTAGCTTTTAATTATAGTGCAGTCCCATACCAACTCCGCTATTTCTTCTTCTTCTTCATTGGCGCGATAACCGCTTAAGCGATTTTAGTCGAGTTTAAAAAGATGTTCTTTTTTGTGTTAACCGGCTTCAGTCGAAGAAACCAAGTGAAGCCAAATTTTTCTCCACCTGCTCTTTCTAACACATAGGAGGCCTTCCTCTTCCTCTGTTACCACCTGCTGGTACCGCTTCATTCTAAGTTTGCAGAATTGCAAAACAATTTCTCGCATCAAAGGAAAGTACTATAAAATGTACGTTCCAGGTCGATGCGAGTGATCGTTAAATTTAGTACCCCGATCGTGTAAAATTCAAATAATTTTTGAGGACTTGAAACCTCATCTTCGATCTGCAGGTAACCTTTAGTTCACCGCTAGGCTCACGTAAAACTCGACGAATCACAAGTTGGAGGAAAAAATGTTGTGATTGTGTGAAAATCATTGGTCGGAAGTATTTGCAAAAAAGTGTAGTAGAAAGGGTATTGTCTCGGAGGAGCTCAGACCTCTAGTCATCTCTATGAGGTTGCCGGCCGCCGTAGCCGAATGGGTGACTACCATTGGGAGTTCACAGAGAGAACGTAGGTTCGAATCTCGGTGAAAGACCAAAATTAAGAAAAACATTTTTCTAAAAGCGGTCGCCCCTCGGCAGGTAATGGCAAAGCCCCGAGTGTATTTCTGCTATAAAAAAGCTCCTCATAAAAATATTTGCCGTTCGGAGTCGACTTGAAACTGTAGGCCCCTCCATTTGTGGAACAACATCAAGACGCACGCAAATAGGACGAGGAGCTCGGCCAAGCATCCAAAAAAGGGTGTAAGCGCCAATTATATATATGTATAAATGTGTATATTCAGTAGAAAGGGACTACCACAGCAAGCTTTCTGATGCTTGCCGAACCTCATTTCTATAATGAGACTTCTGTGCTGCTAGGGTGGGTTTCGAACGCGAACTCTACCGAATAGCAGTCCCACCTAAACCCATTTGGCTATGGCGGTCGAGGTTATATATACCCTAATACATAGATGGATGTTCTATACCACCACCACTTCTCCTCTTTTTGAGCCAACTAATCTAACACTTCCTTCCCAGTTCCTCTAACCGGACATTTTTGTTCTTCATCTTGTTGATCTTCACAAGAGCAAGTAAAATTGTAGTCTACTATTAAATTGACCCATATCTATCATTAACTATATCTGTGTTTATCTATAATTATGGCTATGCTATGCATGAATTATACCCACTGTGCGTCGCTTGCATTTGCAGTGCTGCCACTGTTGAAGCTCTTGTGACTGCTCGCTTTGTTTTACTCCTTCTGCCTTTGTTGCATTGTATGTAGCGTGTCGCTTTGTTTGAAGTTATGTTACGGTAAATTAAATTTATGAGGACAGGCGTTTTTCCTTTCATTTCCGTGCCGGTAAATTCAGCTGCTGCTGCTTCGTTGCAGTAGCTGCCGAAAAATGAGGCGAAAGATTTTATTTCATTCTGTGTGTGTGTGTGTGTATAAAACTATGTGAGCGGGGAGGTCACGACGGTGCAGGAGACGCAGAAGTAATGAGAAAAGCAGCAAGTTTCACAAACAAGCAGCCAGATATGTAAAATAATAGATAACTTAATAAATTGTGATAAAGCGTTAAGTAAGAAATTTGATTACAGAATTGTGCCATGGATCCGAAGCTGAGCAGCGTTGTGTGAAATTACTAGAATATCGTGGTATGCGTGAGTAATCGTAGTTGCTTCTTCATGGCAAACAAATAAAACAGTGACATAAATAAAATTCTTTCTGCTTATTTTAGTTAGGTGCACGCCATTTACTTTTTGTTGAACAAAAACCAGAAAGTGTGTAGATAAGATTAGAGTTCGAGTAGAAAAACTTACTCAGGCTCTATGCCAAAGGAAAATCATTTTGTTCTATAGAAATTCTAAATAATAACCGTCCTTTTATAGGCAGCTAAAGCATGTTTGCGGTTGAATAAATATAACGGATTCTCAGGACATTCGGCGGTAGTACAAGGGATATAAAACACCCAAAATTGTGTTGGTTGGATCCATTTAAATTCTTGCCAGACGGTAATTGTAAAGTTACCGGCCACCAATTGATGCATTTTCTGATTATTATAATGTAGGAAAGGTACTATTATGTCCGTCTCTAGAGGTTCAACCGATGACAATAAAAGCCGAATAAAGAAAGCAGAGAGGCAGCATTTGGCTCTCTGCAAGCAATTTGGAACGCATCACACATTTCACGGCACACAAAACTGCGAATTTTTAACTCCAACGAGGGAACTGATACGGCCCCTGTCCGGCATTGGAACACAGAGAAGGCATGGACGTCGATCCAACGATTCTCTCCATGCCCCTTCACTCCATGCCATCAAGAGTCGTACTTGAAAAGAGATACAGTGTAGTGTTACCAGAGGCTCAACTGTAGGAAGACTCAGAAAATGAGCCCGGCAAACACTGTTTTCGCATTTTCACGGATGGCTCCAGGACCGAGCATGGCTCCGGCTCTGGGATCTACGTGGAATCCAGCAGGACAAAACTGCACTTTGCTCTTGGATTGCATACATCTGTGTTTCAAGCGGAGGTGTATGCGGTTCAAGAAGCGATGAACTTTGTTGTGGAAAACCGATGGAGAGGCAGATCTATCTGTGTCTGCAGCGACAGCCAAGCTGCGCTTATGGCCTTAGACAGCCCCCCAACCACATCAGGGGTAGTCAAGTCCTGTAAATCCAGGCTGAACTATAGACATAATAGCCTGATGCTAACATGGGTCCCGGGACACGTGGGTATCGCGGGTAACGAGACCTCTGACTCCTTAGCTAAGATGGGCTCTGAGGCCAACTTCTTTGGCCCAGAGCCCGTTTTGCCACTCCCTTCTGCGCCCATCACAGCCACGGTTAGCAAATTGGCAAGTACCATCCACAAGCGAGCTTGGCAGGCTGAGAGAGGCTGCAGATGGACTAAATTGATGTTACCTGTCATGTCCGATCGACTGTCGCAAACCCATCTGTCATTAAGCAGAGGGGAGTGCAGACGGCTGGTTGGACTGATGACGGGCCACTTTCTGTGGGCAATGCACTGGGAAGGTTGGGCATTTCAGACAGTGTACTCTGCCCAGTTTGTGAAGAGGAGGATGAGACGGCGGACCACTTCCTGTGCGTCTGACCCGCCTTCGCTCGAATCAAGATTGAGGTCTTTGGCACTGATGTGTTAAGAAGTGACCATCTTGGCTCCTTGGCACCACAAGATCTACTCAGATTTCTTCGGAGATCGGGTAGATTTAAAGAAAATTAAAAGGGAATCCAAGTGTAGTACAATGGACTTAATTAATGTCTGAGTGCTGCACTTGCTAGTTGTCCCGACAAACAAAAAAAAAATAAAATAAAATAAATAAATAAAAAACAAAAAAAAACTCCAACGTAAAGTCGACTTTACTTTATGTTTGTGAAACGCGAAATGTGACGTCATCTGACACAAGTTCACCGCAAGCTTTTGTAAACAGATGACTTCGAAAAATTCTAAAAAAATTTAGGGTCAAATATTATCTCGAATGCTGACTTATGGGTCAGAACCCAGCAAGAAGCCAATACTATTGGCGATCTGAAAGAGAAAATGCGACAGGATTGGCCATGGCTTCTACTTAGAGGAAATACCATAATAACGTAACAAGGGCTGCCATTGACTGAAACCCCCAAGCCGCAGACGTGGTAGACCTGGAGACGTCTGCTGGAGTTAGAAACCCTACAGCTTAGCTGGAATGACGTTAAGAGATTGACGCAAAACAAAGCCGAATAGAAGAAATTCGTTGTGGCCCCATGTTTCACACTGTTTCACTAATGTAGGAGTTTACGCGCGCTCCAATCTGAATATTTCTGTTGTGTTCATCCGCAAAATAAGATCACATATTGCCTTGGATTCTCAGAGAACAGAGTAATTTGAAGCGTGCCATGTTAAAAACTCCGACGGGCCACTGCAAACTGCGCCCATTTATAAAAGGCAGAGGTGGACGTCACATTCCAAGCTTCGGATAGAGGCGATAGTAGCTTTTCAAGGTGTGTGAGTAATGAGTCGTTCGGAGGCGGCAAAAAATTGTGGGTCGCTTCATTTGTGGAACAACAGCAAGACGCGCACCTCAAATCGGGAGAGAGGCTCAACGATGGCCATAAATTCTTTTACAAATTTTACAATGCTTACGGCGAGAACGAATTCGCAGAAAAAAGTTCCGTTAGGATTGCTTTTCTTCGTAATTATACGCAATCGTGGCCAACTTCGCTTGTTAACAATGGAGTGGGGCGCTAAAGAAAATCGCATTGCCGTGATTGCATTACGTAAGGGTGATAAAAATGCAAATGAGGTTTACGAATTGCTGAAAAAAACTTAATAAACTCAATAATTTTTACCAAACATCTATGGTGACAAACCGAAAAAGAAGTGGTAGTCCTCGCGTGGTTCGAACCAGTGCAGCCACAAAAGCCGTTCGATAAGAATTCGTAGAAATTAGAGATTATTTGCACATGAAAGCCCTCCGTCGCTACACTTGTCATCTTTTGACAACGCGCTTGAAGAAAATTTGACTCTAAAGATGTGAACAGCTTCTTTGGTGGCACGCGGACAACGGCCACTAAAATATTCTTTTCACAGATGAGGAAGTGTTTACTGTTGAAGAAGTTTTTAATAATAATAAAACGACAAAATCTTTGTGAAGACTTCCAAAGACGCAAAAAATGTGGTGCAAGGATTCAGCGTGGCCACCATCCAGCCTCCGTAATGGTTTGGTGGGGAGTGTATTGTTAAGTCATTACATCTCTTCATTTCAGCGAAAAAGGGATTAAGACTGATTCAAAAGGGTACCAGGAGGATGTCTTAGAAGGTGTGGTGAAGCAGTTGAGCAGAAATCCCTTCAATGGAGAGCATTGCATTTTCCAGCAAGATTCCACTCCGGCCCATAAGGCAAAACTAATATTCCTGGGTTCATAGCCGCAGAAGATGGGCCGTCTAGAAGTCCAGATCTGGATCCATTGTACTACAATTTGTGGTCAGAATTGGAGAACATGCACTCCGTTTCCTCCACAAGCAGCAGCTTACTAAAATGATTTCTTAACTTACATACATATATAAATATATTTTTGGCCGGGCTCCTCCTCCTATTTGTGTGATGCGTCTTGATGTTTTTCCACAAATGGAGAGACCTACAGTTTTATGCAGCCTCCGAACGGCAGATGGTTTTTTATGATTAGCCTTTTCATAGCAGAAACATACTCGGCGGCTATGGCCTGTCGAGTGTCGTTCGTTATTCGAAAAATATTTTCCATCATTTTGCTTTTCAGGCCCCGAATGTCGCACCTGGACACTAGCGAATAACAGTCTCGCAGTAACCAATTCGGCTTCGGTAGCCGCCATCTAAATATTAGGGGAAGTAAAAAGCCGGCCACCGTAGCGGAGTAGGGTTTTCAATGACTTCTATTCGTTGGATTCGGGTTCGAAGCCCATTGAAACGCCAAATTAAAAAAAAAAAAAAATTGTTCCAACTTCGTACGTCCTCCGAGTCCATTTCTGCCATAAAAAAACTTCTCTGAAAAACCACCTGCTGCTTGAAGCGGTCGTAAAACTGTGCTTATTAACCAAAGTTAATATGCGTCGCAAACGGGTTTTCTTCTCCAAACCCCATTAAGGCGAGCGCTTCTATTTTTTGTTTATAAATCTTTTATTCAATCACCCTTTCGGGTCCCACAGTCGCGGCTGTGCGCATCCAACAGCTGTTATTATCCGCGTTTCCCGTACTTTTTCCTTGAACTTCCTTAGCTTTCCGCCGCAAATTCTGTGTGCTGCATTTGCATCTAATGCGCCAGCAGTCGTTGGTAATGCTGACGCCATCAACGCCGCCTACAACATTAACACTTTTCCAAGCGGAAGAATTTAAAGTCTATTCAAGTTGTGTGTGGCCTGACAGCGCGACAGCTTTAGAAGTTCCGGACCGCCCTCGACTGACACACGGAAAATGGGAAAAAGCTGTGGGAGGAAAGACGGCCAAAAAAAAAGGGAAATAAAATCTATAGCAAACGTGCAACATTTTAGCAGGTGAATCGTTCGCCGTGAGCCGCCATGTTGCGTTGCTTTGAGTCTACTGCGTCCAAAGTGTTTGTGGTGAGCGCTGATAATTTTTGAATTTCCAAAAAAAAACAAAAAATATTCAAACATGCAAAAAAGCTCCGCAATAACGAAGATACTTGCCTTCCAGCAACGGTTACTTATGGCTTGCGCGTGAAAAAATTCCAAGCTGCTGCTGCTGGTATTTTTAGCTGCTGCTGCCTTCTACCACTCTTTTGGCAAAGTTTTGCCAAAACTTGGCAGTCAACGGCACATGTGACATTTTCCCAGTTGTTGCCACCACCGAGGCGCCGCATGAGGTGCTACAAGTCCATCCAGTTGCAGATGTACTCAACCCAACTGTGTGCACCTATGGCTGTGGTAAGCTTATTGTTGTTTGTAGTTGTTTTTGTTTTTACACATTATTCAACATTCAACATTTTGTCATCTGCATTTGGGTTCACACCTTTTTTGCAAAAGAGTGTCGCTACATTTCGTGCTTATGTGGTTTGGTGGTGTTGGCGGCGTTGCATGCATTTGCTTTCTTTAAGCTACTTAAAAATGTTGCAAGTAAATGTAAATAACCATGCATATGTATTGTGAGTTAAGCTCTTGTAGTGACAACATTCGTACAACAACACAACTTATCGCACACCACCACCACCACGAGCAGCCTGCCATCAGAAAAATGTGAAATTGGAGAAAATAAAGAGAAAAAGGTGAACGAACGGGGTAAAACCGCATGTCTGCTGAGGCATGCCACATTGCATTGACATTGTGAGATTCGAGGTGGTGGGGATGTGAGAGTTTTTGTTGCTACAAAAGAGTATTTGACACATGCAACGGGGGAAAATTTGTACGTAGCTGCCACTCAATTGATAACACAAGTTGCAAGACTTAGCGCCACCGCAGTGCACTTTTTGGCACTTTCGATGCTGAGTTTTTTTGCGCAGTTCGGTTGTATTTTTGTTCCGAATACTTTTTTGTTTTTGTGTGCTTGCAATGCCAACATCGACTTATCGCTTGCCGCACAATTAACATGCAACACACTTTTACTTTGTCGTGCATTGAGATGCTATTGCTGCTGTTGTTGTTTGCCACAAAAGTTCCAAGTGACTTCTTGCAACATTGTGTGCGCATCCCTTCTCCCTCATGTTTTGCGCACATTTTTTTCTTTTTAGGAAGCAGGAAGGGGTTTTTTAAAGTTAGCTTCGCCACTATCCGATGAAGCGACGCTTGGAGGGTTTGAGAGAAAGATTCTGTACAAGATTTTTGGACCTTTGCACGTTGACAGAGGCGAATACCGCAGGCGATGGAACAACATAGACATAGCACAGCGAATAAAGATCCAGCGGCTACGCTGGCTGAGTCATGCCGTCCGAATGGATACAAACGCTCTGGCTCTGAAAGTATTCGATGCGGTACCAGCTGGTGGTATCAGAGGAAGAGGAAGGCCTCCTCTGCGTTGGTAAGATCAGGTGGAGAAGGACTTGGCTTCACTTGGTGTGCCCAATTGGCGCCGGTTAGCACGAGAAAGAAACGACTGGCGCGAAGAAGAAGAGCGTCGCCACTAAAAAATGCTTTGTACTATTTGAAGCTTTTTTAAAAGATTCAAGAAGTAAAACTAGGCAGATCGTGGAAAGTCAATTTTATTGGTAGTCGAAAAAGTCTTTTCGTATTTCTAATCAAACTTCAACTCATTTTTTTTTATATTTATAATGAACTTTATTAAACCAAATATGTAACATTTTGGTCGACCACCTTTTGCCATTTTTCTTCTAGAGACATTATTCCATTAGTGTAAAACTTTTGTGGTTTCTCGGCGAAAAACTGCGACAAGTAATTTTCACAGGCTTCTCTTGAAGCCAACTTTACTCCATTAAGGGAGTTCTGCATTGACCGAAACAAATGGTAGTCCGATGGTGCAAGGTCAGGGCTATATGGTGGATGCATCAAAACTTCCCAGCCAAGCTCTCCCAGTTTTTGCCGAGTCATCAACGATGTGTGTGGCCTAGCGTTGTCCTGATGGAAGACGACGCCCTTTCTGCTGATCAGTTCTGGCCGTTTTTTTCGATTGCTTCCTTCAATCTCCTCAGTTGTTGACAGAAAAGTGTAGAATCAATCGTTCGAGCAGGCTAGAGCAGCTCATAGTGGATGATTCCTTTCCAATCCCACCAAACACACAGCATAACCTTTCGAGGCGTTGCTTTGAGCTTCACCACCCCTCGCACATTATTGTCGTATTTGATCCACTTTTCGTCTCTTGTTACCATTCGCTTCAGAAATGGTTCGATTTCATTTCGTTTCAGCAAAGAATCGCAGATGTTAATTCGGTCCATTAAATTTTTCACAGACAATTCATGTGGTACCCAAACATCGAGCTTCTTTTTGTAACCAGCCTTTTTTAAATGGTTCAAAACCGTTTGATGATGAATGTTTAGTGCCTTGGCGATGTCATGGCAGCTTATGTGACGGTCCTGGTCAATTTTTTCCATAATTTCATCGACTTTTTCAACGATAGGTCGACCGGAGCGAGGTGCATCTTTCACATCGAAGTTTCCAGAACGGAAGCGAGCGAACCATTGTTGTGCTACACGAACTGATACAGCATCGACTCCGTAAACTTCACAAATTTCATTGGTGGCTTGCGTGGCATTCTTCCCTTTTTTATAACAAAATTTCAAAATATAGCGAATTTCTTCATTATTTTCACTCATTTTTGAACAGCTATACAATTTTTTCAACTTCTCCGAATTTAATTTTTTTTTTGGTTAAATGAAGCTTAAAATGTAACTTTTCTAACACCAAATGATATTACACAATGTGATTGGTAACACTGGAGATAGATGACTCCAACGACATCTATTGACAAAATACGAAAAGACTTTTTCGACTACCCAATATTTTCAAACTATTTTCTAATCTCAACCCAAAGTCTTCTATTCGATCTGCAAATGATAATTACGGACGGATGTGGCAATGGATGTCGAAAAATAACAACCTTCGACTGTTACGGCTTTGATCCGCGCGCTAGACGGTCCTACGTGCTGGAACGATCTGGGAATATTAAACTTTTCTTCGCTAAATGTTCAGCCTTTTTCCCACTATTACAGTGTTAAGTAATCGTGGATCCCACTGACACCTAAGTTGAATTGGAAGTTGAGAACGTATCATCGTGTAAAAAGTGCCTTGGGCACACTCTATTCTTATAGGAAAATGCCTGAAATGGTATATGATCCAGTTTTGCAAGTCATGGCCTGGATGTACAAAGCGTTGACCTTTCTGATAATTTCTCAATATTCGTTTGTTTGGTTTGAGAGCCTTTGTCTATAATAAAATAGTGAGTAAGGATCTAATGGACGGCCTATCTTGCCATCTCAGGGCCGTTTCGGTATTTATTGAGAGCGACTTTAAACAGCATCTGGTAGATGCTACTAATAGAGGCTTCGAGAACTGGAACTTTAGAAAAAGTGGGCAGTTTGACATGGATGGACTCTATACCGCTTTTTCGAGTTGGCAATTCGCAGTAAATCGAACTACGCCTACCCAAACGATCTTCATCTATAAAATATTAAGACTTTGCTTTCCTCTGTAGAGGAGTGGAAGCATATATTATTTACTGAACGCTTCCAAGGTAAATGCTTCATGTATTCATGGTCCTAAAATGGGCTGTGGAGTAGGTGCGGAAGTCTATTCAACGCAACTTCATATCGAGAGGGTTATGAAATTATTAGGTTCGACGAGCAACTTTCAGTCCGAAAATTGAGGGAGAAGAATGTATCTCAACTAATCAGTGTTTCCACAGCTTACCGGGTACTGAACACTGGGGCCCCAAACAGCCAGTCCTAGTCTGACTTGCGGCAGGACTTGCTGTTCAGCCTAATGTAGGACTAGAATGAAGCTGTCACAATAGTTGGTTTTACGTTACCGGAAGGACCCCTATTTATAGTTGGACAAATATTGTAACTTTGGCAACATTCTTCAAATAGTGTGTGCCACATGAGCTGACTACGATGACTATGAATACGATTTTTGAAATCCTTTCGACGCTAGCACCAACTGGAAAGTAATATTTTAGGGGAAAGAGGCAGCTTATAGCCTGCTCAGAAACTTCCTGTACTAATCAGTGAAAGTGTTGCCAAATGCTATGCATCCGTTCCGTAGATGAGTTTTTTACAAAAGTAACAAGTTAAAAATGTTTTTACAGGGTCTACCCCAAAAGCTCGGGGAATAATTTTTTTCAATCATCTACTTAATAGAATTTGTTAAGGCATTCTGCGTCTGCTTCGATGCACTATTGGCAATACTTCACCTAATCAGTGAAGACGTCTGGGGATATCTACGGGAGTTTAACAAAGCGCGCTAGTCGCGTCTTTTTCGCTCTAAACGGTGTCAGTTGGTCACACCAAGTGAAGCCAAGTCCTTCTCCAGCTGATCTTTCACACGCGGAGGGACTTCTTTCTTCCTCTGTTACCACCAGCTGGTACCGCGTCGAATACTATCAGAGCCGGGACGTTTGTGTCCATTCGTACGGCTTGACTCTACCGACAAAGGCGCTGGCTCTTTATTCGCTGCACTATGTCTATGACGTCGTAAAGCAGATACGGTTCATTGTTTCATCGTCGCTAACGTGCAAAGGTCCAAAAATCTTACGCAGAATCTTTCTCTCCAACACTCCGAGTGACGCCTCAGCGGATGTTGTCATCGTCCAAGCTTCTGCGCCATACGTTAGTACGGGTATAATGAGGGCCTTATAGAGTGATAGTTTTGTTCGGCGAGATAGGACTTTGCTACTCAATTGTCTACCTAGTCCAAAGTAGCACTTGTTGGCACATGAGACACTCCATTGGACTTCAAAGTTGACATTGTTATCGGTGTCAAATCTGGTTCCGAACAGCGAGTTTGGTTCCTAAATATACAAAGTCTTTTACAATCTCGAAATCATAACTGTCAACAGTGACGTGGGTGCCGATGCGCGAGTGCCCCGACTGTTTGTTTCATGGCAAGAGGTACTTCGTTTTGTCCTCGTTCACCACCAGACCCAGTCAATGCAGTTTTTATATGATCAGAAAGTACCGGGAATGTTTAAATAAAACAAAACAGAGCTAAATTTCCGACAAATTTATTTTATCTCCCTCTAAATATGACTCGTCTGAAGCAAAACACATGTGCCAACGTTTAACCCAGTCCTCCATGCATCGCTGATAGGCCGACGAAGGGATGGCCTTCAGCCTCTTCGACGCATTATCTTTGATCTCCTCTATCGACTAAAATCTCCTTCCACGAAGTGGCAACTTCAACTTGAGAAACGAAAAGAAGTCGTACGGTGCTTGCACGATGATATTTACTTGGTGTTTGGTCAAATAATCCAGCACGATTTGGGCTGGGTGCGATGGCGCTTTATCATCAAGCAAAATCCAAAAATTGTTTGCCCACATTTCCGGCCGGCTAGGCAGACACTAATGATCCGATGGCACTAAAAAGTGACAGATGTGTGTCTTACAGTGCTATCAACATAAGAAAAAAATATGGGCCGGCTCCCACGTGGGCAGCTCGTCTAAATTAAACATTCCCGGTACTTTTTGATCATAGGGTATATAAAGGGTGGTTAAGTTTGAAGGGCCGGTGTTGATTTTGAATAAAATACAATTTTTTTAAGAAATTATTGTCATTTCTCTTTATTTATTGGTATGGCTCAATTACGTATAGAACAAAATATTGGCCAAATGGCCGCCACGGCCTCGGCGGCACACCTTCATCCGATGGTCCAAATTTTCGATGACGCTGAGGCATAATTGAGGTTTTATGCCGTTAATGTGCCAAATTATCTGATCCTTTAGCTCTTGAATTGTTGCTGGCTTATCGACGTACACCTTTTCTTTCAAATAACCCCAAAGAAAAAAGTCCAACGGTGTCAAATCACATGATCTTGGCGGCCAATTGACATCGTCGCGACGTGAGATTATTCGGCCATCAAATTTTTCGCGCAAAAGAGCCATTGTTCCGTTAGATGTGTGACAAGTGGCACCGTCGTGTTGAAACCACATGTCGTCCACATCCATATCTTCCAATTCGGGCCATAAAAAGTTCGTTATCATCTCACGATAGCGAACACTATTCACAGTAACTGCCTGAGCGGCCTCATTTTGGAAAAAATACGGCACAATGATGCCGCCGGCCCATAAACCGCACCAAACAGTCACTCTTTGTGGGTGCATTGGTTTTTCGGCAATCACTCTTGGATTATCATTCGCCCAAGTGCGGCACTGAGGTGAAAATGTGCCTCATCACTGAAGATGATTTTCTTCACGAAGTGTGCGATATGCATTTTGATTTGAACGTCCGTTTTCATAATAAGCCTGAATAACTTTAACGCGTTGCTCGATTATGTATATTTCCATAGTTCAAATTGAGTTAGTTTGAAATTGAAAAATCTCAAATGAAATGTAGACAAAAACTTGATGTTTAGGTGTGGTTTACATTCAACATCGGCCCTTAAAATTTAACCACCCTTTATAATGAGCGTTTACACCATTTTTGGAGAGACCTACAGCTTTAAGCTGAAGCCGAATGTCAAATATTTTCTATGAGGAGCTTTTTCATGACAGAAATACACTCAGAGGTTTGCCATTGCCTGCCGAGGGGCGACCGCTATTAAAAAAAAAATTTGTCTTCATTTTGGTGTTTCACGGAGTTTCGAACCTACGTCTCCTGATTGGTAATCATGCACCAATCCAATCGGTTGCGGCGGCCGCCCAATGCAGTTTTTACAATTTTTAAAAAAGCCCCGAAGCGCCACTTAAAAAACTAGATTTCAGTTTTTTCTTCAAAACTGCCTTAAACCATCACAAGAGTATTAAAAGTTATCAACTTTGCATTGAAGTGGCCTGTGTGCGGCTGAAGTTTGCCGAACTCGCATTTTCCAACCACAAATTTTATGGCTGATTCAATTTAAATCGAGTCCAATTATGCGGTTTTCCAATTGTTTGCAATTCTGTGGCATTGAGTTATTATTTACCCCTGAATAATTTTAACGCACCAAAAAAACAAGACAAAAGAAAAACAGCAAAATACGAAAGTGAAGTGGATAACGAAGACGCAATATAAGAGACAGGAAAGAAAGTGGTTGAAAAAGTACAGTTCAAGAATTATGGCTTGTTTACATGAGTGATCAAAACTTAAAAGTAAGAAAGTTCAATACCGCTGCATAATTTATATAAAATTCGCATGAATAAAAAGGGAAACTAAGTGGAACTATAAGGGGAAAAGTGGAATCTTTGTAAAGATAAACAGTTCCGCAAGCCTCAAGCACAGCCAGAGCAGTGGCTATATGACAGAAGAAAGGTGGGCGTTCGTTTGTCTGTGGCTCAGCTTATCTCCCGCCTCTGTGCGCTCGCCTGCCTAACCCATCGACATGTCACCCCCAATCGCGCACAAAACTTTGCACAGTTGCAAACATCAACGAAAAAGTTTTTTTCCTCATTGCATGCCAAATCAGATTCATTACAATTCAATCGTTTCGTAAATCGTTGGAAACTTTCGCAAAACCGACACAAACATGTGTGCATGTGTGGGTGTGTGCATGCAGCAGGTAAGGCAGCAGTTAACAACGTGCGTGCGCGCGTGTGTGTGGGCTTCGACTGCGGCTGTATTGCTTCGACATTTCAGCTTTGCTGCTGTTTTACTGCCTCTGCTGCTCCTTCTGCTTTTGCTTCACTTTTACTTGTTTGTCGCGTGGTTGCGGTGATACGTTGACGTTGACGTTTACGTTTTACGTTCGCTGAACAAGTGAAACGGCAAGGGCAGCGCATGAATGAAGCGTTAGTGGAACAAGTGAAATGGCAGGCAAACTAAATTGAACAAATGAAGCAGTGCATATGTAAGTATATGCCAGTGCATGAAGAAGAGCGGACGAATGCATCAGTACTAGGCGATATGGAGGAAAATGCTGATCAAATAGACGTACATTTCACTTTGGTAGCTGAGTTTGCATAGACATTTTGAAAGGCCGCATTGGAGGCATGGGGCAGTAGGCATAGATATATAAAGTATGCCAGCACAGAACAACAGTTCAATGAGGCCTGAAAGGCCTGGTTGCCCACTGACAAAATTTTGTGCATATCACTTTGAAATTTCCACAGAAATTTCCTTCACAGCTCCGAACTCCTCACTCAAATTCTGCGCTTTCATCACATCTTTTTTAAGAAATGTTTGCCTGCTCACTCGTACATGAATCACTTCGTATGCTGTCCAGTCTTCGTATGCCTTTGATATTTGCATTAAGTGCCACTTAACATGGCATTTCAATATTTTATGCAAAATAAAGGGATAAACTGCAGATATGTATTTGTGTGTGTGTGTGCACGCCACACTTCCGGTTGAAAGGGAGCATTGACGCGAAGCAGCCTTTAAAATACACTTAACCGCCGCCTCTCCTGCCACTGATTCTCTTTAAGGACTGTCAGTTGTGTGTTAGTCGATTCGCGGAAGTGCACAAAGTCTACTCTGGGCTCTAGCGGAAAGTGGGCGCAGTGGAAATGTGTTAGGCGGCAGTTGCTTTGTGGTTATCATTTACACAGAGGCCCACACAAACAAACACATAAATACCAGCTCCACAACTTGGGAAAAATTTAAATAATAAACTTCGAAGACGCAACGAGTGAAGTTAGTCACTCACTCAAACGTTTAACTTATCGTCATCGTCATCGCCATTGCCACAGCCATCGTTGTCGTCGTCTATCAATTGCACCATTGCGGCAGCCGCTTTTGTTACTTCCGCTATCTGTGGCAGTGTCGTCTTACAACTTTTGGGATTTGGAAATCTACGCCGATAAGCGCGCACACGAAAAACAGTGGTTTCTGGCTGCGGTATTGCGCGATGTTCAAAAACTCTTGTAATTTTATGGGTGTATGTTGAAGTGTGTTGGAGTGGAGGCGTTTGATTGAGCGGTCTTTCCTGCTTTTGTGTCTTGTGCTGTTGTTGTCGTTTCTGTTTTTGTGGTATTGATTGCACCTGTCTATTGAAATTTCGTGTTCCTTTATTGATATAGATTTACAGTCACAGATTGACGAATGTATATTTGGTGATTGAAGTAAGGAGTGTGGCTTTGGACAGCTTTCTTGGGATTTATTTTGCTTTAAAACGCGATTTTCTTTCAATAGAAATGCAAAAAAGCTATCAATATTGTGTTGGAATCAACCGTAAAGCTATTTGGAGACACAAAATTAAAGATGCAACTGCATTGAAACGAAGGCAGACGGTTAGGCACCTTGACTCAAGTTGCTTGAGGTATTGAAACTCCCCTCCGCTTCACGACCAGGCTAAAATGCAAAACCGGCTGAGGGTAACAATCAATACTGGCTATATTTTTCTGCATCTAATCAGATTTCACATCCCTTTTGGGAGTAGGGAAAATCTACTACGGCATAAAATTTTATCCTAGTTGGCTCCCTACGGTATCTACAACCTTCGGCGATGCCCTAAATGCTATGCTTGGTTTGCCCCGCTTGGATCTTAAGATACAACAGGAAGCAATAAAAGCAATGTTTAGGCTCCACAAAATATGGTTTCTGGCATGAGGATGGAACTTCGGGACACAGAGAAATCTTTAAGATGCTATCTGGGCAGTATCCACTGCTTGTGGTACCTAAGGGCGATCTTATAGTTTCATTTGGAAGGAAATTTGATGCCAAATTTCAATCGTGTGAGCAATGGAGTAATCCAGAGTGCATGCCAAGAGGCTTGACGGATATTTTCTTTACTGATGGATCCCAGAATGAAATTGATTCTGGAGTAGAATGGTTCTTAAAGGATAGAAGAAATTGTTTTCCAAACGGCAATCAGACTGCTGCACTAAAGGCTCTGGAGAATGCAAAGCAAACCTCAAAGATTGCGCAAGAATGTAAGAAGAAGCTTAGTTTTGTTGCAAGACAGAATAAGCTTGTATTTATATGGGTCCCAGGGCACTGCGGTGTTCAAGAGAATGAAATTGCCGATCGCAATCAGTTCTACAGGAATCATGAAGTGGAATGCTGGAACGCTGTATAGCTGCAAAGTATTTTGTGACAAGCTCGAACAGAAAACCGTCGAATTTTCTATTAAAACTCGGAAGTAAAGACGTTTGTTTGATGGTCGGTGTTATTACAGGACACAATCCACATGACCACCATTCGAGTCATTGAGGACCGGATTTGCCTGCCTTGCTTAGAGGAGGCGGATAGCACTGAGCATTTTCTCTGTGAGTTTCCTGCATTTGCTAGAGCAAGGCTGCGGATTTTGGGTTCCGATGTCATGAGAACGCGTAAATTTCGTTCACTGAAATTGGAGGATATTTTCAGATTTACGAAAGAATCTGGAAAATTCTTACAGGTCTAACTACATCTATTTCTATATTCTATCCTATCTGTTTCCTTCTGTTGCCTTCCTCCTTTTCTCCTTGACTATCTACCCTTTCACTTTCCAGAGCTTTACATAAAATGGGATTTTTAGCCTGAGTGTTTTAGGAGTTACCAAATCTCGCGGTGCTTCTTGGCTTGAATTTTAAACCTCAGTTTCAATCTATAATCTTTCGAATTTTGGCAACTTTTGCAATTTGAATATTTCACATTTAGGCTACGGCTTAGTTAATTGAAGTGCTTGCTTCATCGGATACTATTTCAGTAAGTCTAAGAATGGATGAGTAGTTGGCACCAAGTAGCACAACGTAGAAATGGTTGTCACGCTTTGTTGAATTCATTCAATAGCTGCTGCGGTTACTACGCTAAATAAAAAGGAAAAGAAGAAGATTAGGAAGATTCTCGTGCATTCAAAACCTTCCCCTAGCTCGGTTTTTAAAAGAAAAATGCTTAGTCTCACTAAGCTCAACGAAGTTGCCTTTTAAAGACCAACACAAACACGCAATTAACCGCTGTCTGATTAGCTGTCGTCTCCGCGGACCGAGCAAAGGCAGCGTAAGATCTTTCTAATTTTTCTTCTTCAACGCCTACACCGAAAGCTAAACAAGCTTTCTCGGGCTCTACCTATAACATCGTGTTTCATAATTCTGGAAAAGCTTTAAGGATTGGAAAAGGATCTTTACTTTAAAAAAACTTTACTACCTTGGAACTAAAATTTTTGGTAAATACCGAACTTTTATTTTTGCAGCTCGCCGATAATCGATTGAACTTTTATTTGCTCTCTCTTTTCAGCGAAGGCTTCATGCACGATTTATCTGTGAAAGCCCGCTAAGTGCTGATGATGTTCTACAAGTGGTCAAACCACAGTTTCATGCGACCTCGGACCGGCGACAGTTTTCCACAGATATACACTCGGATGATTGACGTCGTTTGTCGATGAGAGATGGCTGTTAGAAAGAGTTTTTTTCATCATTTAATATTTCATGACTATGCTGAGCATCGCCGCCAGTCCACAAACTCATAATGAGCCTCAGAGCACAAAATCCTTAACGCGATATTTTTCGCATGATATTAGGAAGGCGTTTCTCCCCTAGTCTAAGTCAGGAAAGGTGCACTTAATTCTAGCGGTTCTAATTTGCGGTTGTGAGAGCTCCAATCCTGTTCGTTCGCTTCCGCTTTGTCGCCAGACGAAGGGAATGAGGTTAAATAACCCCGTTTTTTCAGCAGGTCCGAGCTAGGTATTGCATCGAATTAACATCGAAAAAGGCGGAATACTTGAAGGATGTGTGAGAAAAATACGAATTTTTTACCGTCAATATTCTGCGTTTGATCCCTTTTGCAAACCACAAATTTTTGCTATTACGCGTTTAACAAAGTTGGAAAAGATGATTCAGATCAAATTAAGCAAATGCGTAAGTGGGTTATCTAAAATCTTGTGAGTGACACTTAACAGATAATCCTCTTTCTTTATTACTAACAATGACCTATGAAAAACTGAGGTCAAGTAAAAATATCTTCAAGTTAGTGGATGGCAATAATTGGGAAGAGAGCAATTGAAAATTTGGTCACCTTGTGAGAAAAAGATTTTTGGACCTTTGCACGTTGGTGACGGTGAGTATCGCAGGCGATGGAGCAAAGAGCTGCATGCGCTTTACGACGACATGCACTTTGTCCAGCGAATAAAGATCCAGCGGCTTCGTTAGCTGGGGAGTCTCGTCCGAATGAATGCAAATACTCCGGCTCTGAAAGTATTCGCGTTAGAAAGGTGAAATGGAGAAGGACTTGACTTTGCTTGGTGTGTCCAACTGGCGCCGGTTAGTACGTGAAAGAAACGACTGGCGCGCTTTGTTACACTCGGCCAAAAACGCGTAAGCGATTATCGCGTCAATCAAGAAGAAGAAGAAGACCTTTAGGAGAATAGTGATGCTTGGAATTAGAATTTAATTATAATTTTTTTACAGCTAGCATATGCACAGGTGCCTAAAAGTATGCTACATTTAAGCTAAATCAAATCAGTGATGGTAAATGATTTTTTGAAAAATCCCTACACAGCCCAAAAAAATTCCCTACTTTTCCCTACGCTTCAAAAAATTTTCCCTACAAAATTCCCTACATATTTTTCTCCTGTGTTTACACAATAATGAGGCACTTGCAACGTCAAAATTGAATTATTTCTTTAAGTTTTGGGCTTGGTGCTGTTTTGACACTTTAATAAGAAATTTTATTTCAAAAATATATATAAATATTTATATTATTATTATTATAAACAAAAAGTAGACTTCTTCATTACAATCAGTTCTGTTTAAAATAAGACAGAGTTTCTATTTTTCAGAATACGGCACGATTACTTTTAAGATTGGGATTAAATGGTCCACCACTTGCAGCGCGACATTATGCTCAGCGAAGGACATGCCAAGTTTTATTTCGAAATTTCTGGAACCATTTGGTTTACTCGGCTTTTTCTTAAAAAAACTGTTTATTTTAGGTGTCTTTTTTATTGTCTTGATATTTTTTTGGTACATTTTTGCTTCGGCGTGCTCCTGCAAATCAGAATTGCCGCAGTTCAAAACTTTGTCGCACTCAGCGCATTATATGAATCGTTAGCCACAGCTTTCAACCAGCCACTAAAATTGTTGTCTTCAAGCCACTTGCTATTTAACTTTTGTTTCCGACACTTGAATTTTTCTCCTGGTGTTCCTCCGAAGAGTAATTTGAAGAATATTTCTGTAAAATATATAAATTTTAAATATAAAAAAAGCTGAAACTAAAATAATTGCAAACTTACTTCAAAAGTGAAAAGCACCAGAAATCGTGGGACAACTAACAATTTTCGCGCGAAGAAAAAATCGCGTTAGCGTTAACGAAGAAAAAAGTGGCAATGTGGCCGTATTAACGCTTTAAAAGTAGGCTGCCATAAGGAAAAAATCACTGGCATGAAATCTTACTGCGGATTTTTATTTGAAATGAACTTTTTTAATTTTTCCCGCTATTTTAAAATTTTTTCTGTCTTTTTTGAAAATTCCCTACATTTACAGATTTGAAAAAAATCTGTCCTTCTTTTTCTACAAAAATCCCTACATGTAGGGAATTTTCCCTACATTTACCTTCACTGAATCAAATACGACTTTAGGGGAACATGCTTATGGCAACAATTGTGCTTAAAAATTGACTTTAATAATAATGTTTTAAAGTCAGCAAATGCATAGACGCCTAAAAGTATGCTACCATTTTGTCAAATCACCAGTGCAAATCAAAGTGCACCAGTTAGCTACGGCTCCTTCAAAATCAAGCAATTTTGTGTTTTGTAGCTCTTACAAATATTTGCAAGCCTTTGCCGAAAAGTATGCTTCACATAGTTAGTAACGCAAAGCAAAGGGTTGTTCTTCTTTCGCTGCTCTATATTTTGTAATTCATGCAACAAATTACACTTCGCACACCCGTTGCGTTCTACATAATTTAGCATTTATTTGTTCACTCCGTACGTGTTTGCGCCAAAATGTATGCTTTGCTGATTTTTTCAAATTAAGTTATTTTGTTGAAAACAGACAAAAATTCAAGAATTTTCATTTGGCAAAACAACGCACAGCTTGCCACGTTTGCTTGCCAAGTCAAATACGTGCCAGTGAAGCGTTAATTAGCTGCCAAGCGCTTGATGGGAGAATGTGGAATGAATGCGCATACCCGACCGCAGCGGCAGGGACAAATGTGTGCATATGGTGTAGGTGTATTTGTTTTTATATTGGCTGTTTTATGCAACTCCAAGTGTATGTGTGGCCCTTGTTCTGCTTGAGCGCACATGAAAAATAGTTTTTTTCGAAAAAAAAAAATCTGTGGCAGCAGTGTGACAAGCATTGCGAAGAAAAACATAGTCGCGCTAACGAAAGTATTGCATAGTTTTAGGTGCAGCACATGCACACCAATAAGATGGAAATGATGCATTTACTTTTACCCCTGGGGGTATGCCCAAAACTTGTTTGGTTGCTTACGAGCTGGCGACCTTGGTGATTCCAGCTTTGTCCTCCACCTTTTCTGTGGATCCTAAATGTATGCTTAACTATTTTTTACAGTACTCAGTGCGCTCTTAATCAAGTGGAAGCAAATTTTCCTTGTTGATTTTTTTGCATAAGCAAATTTGCTCGCTTTTCATTTGAGCTGGTTTGTAATTGTGCATGTTGGCACAAGCGGGTGGAACGGGTTCGTGCTGCCCTTTCTTTTCCACATAATTTACACTTTCTTGCAACCGCAAATGCCCGCTCCACTTCTTTGGATGCTTTTGAATTGGCTGCCACTGCAAGTGAAGTGAAAGCTCATCGAAATGAATTGAAGTTACGGCATTGAATTTTCGAGGAGTGGGAGTGGGATGTGCGGGTGGTTGGTGTGCCACAGCGTTCGCTGACGGAGAATAGGGGTCAGGTGTAAGTCAGCGTAACAGTTTGTTAAGCTTTGCCGCTGAATCGGGGCTAAATTATGCAGCGTTTGACGAATAACTGCAAGTCAGTGGAAAGAAAGGACGCTAGAGGAGGCGGAGTGAGGGCACTGTTTGCGCCACAGCAAAATTATTAAAGCGAAAAAGATTTAGTTTAAATATTTGGCATTGAAATTACGGCCAACGAATGAACTGCAGAGTCATGCAGAGACAGCCAGCGAGAGAGCTCAACATGCAAGTGGAAATTTAATGAATGCATGAATGAGCGAAGAAATAAATGGTAGAAAAAAACCGAAAATAGTTGAATAGTTGAGGACTGCAATGCCAGTTGAGCAAAGAAGCTCAACTAAGCGTATATAACGCTTTTGTTACTTATTTTTGTGTGCTAACTGCATTGCCTGCGAGCAAATGCGCACGCGTACATAGACTTTCATACTACAAATATAGGCAAAAGTATCATATAGAAACTGCAAGGCAAGGCAAGGCAAGGCAAGTTAACTGCAAAAGAACGAAATTATTATGCCACTTGCGGTGCATACCAAAACTGAGCCGAAAAGCATAGAATAAACGCAGTTTGGGCTACAACTTTGCTTCCCTCAAGTGGCGCATGCTTTGGCTCCCCTCTCCCCACTTAGTATTCCAATCGCAGCACACACAAAAGGGAAGATCCAACAAAAAGAAGGCAAACAAATTCGGCAACTTTCTTTATACTTTGTGCTGCTGCAGTGAGCGAACTACTCCGTTTGCATTTTTAATGACCGCCACTTGACACTGCCGCCACTACAGCGGCAGTGGATGAGAGGACAGAAATCGTCTAAGCTTTAGAGAGATATTGAAGACTTCGAAGCCGTTTGCGGCTTGTAGCGCCGCAAAGTAGGCAATAATGCATTCATTGATGGCGCTGTTTGCATTGTAGGCACTGCAGGCTGCGGCAAATTAGTTTTTGCCACCACAGCAAGGATGTGACCGAAAGGATATGCATAAGTTGCAACTTGCAGCACTTAACTCCAAGTTTACTACAAATCATTTAGTAGTGGTTATGAAAATAAATTCGACAGCGTTGCAATAATATTGAGGAAAGCAAATAAAATGTTGGGTAGTGTAATAAATGAAAAGAACTGAAATTAAAAAAAAAGCATTCTTTCTTTTTGAGTGCGAAAACAATGAGTTTTCAAATAAAGCTCTAAGTCGGTGGGGAAATAGTTTTTTTTTAGTTTGAAGCAACAAAATAAAATTCAAAAAAAAAATTCAAAAAAAAAATAAACAGATATGGGTCAAATAAAGCGAGAAACGCTAGTAGCAGATGTCGCCGAAATTTAAATTACTCAAATTTTAAAAAGGCACTGCATAACTCCTGATTGGATTGGGCTACTTCAGCTGCGAAAAAATAAGCTTATTTTGGGATTTTTTTTTGGCAGAATAAAAAAAAAAAGTTCTGAAAATATTGTTTATTACACAGGACTAAAGAAGAAGGAATGCAATGGAAAATGGGAAATTCTTGTTTTCGAATCCGCAATAGTTAATTTACAGGAGCCAAAAAAACAATTTTCCGACTATAAATGCTAGTACAAGGTGGCACAAAACTAATCACCCAATCGGAAGATTTATAATTTGTGCAAATCGCGTCGTACGTCAATCATATTTGACACTTGTGAACTAGAGATCTGCAATATATTAGTTTGGTGAAAAAAAATCCATTATTTTTGCGTAAAATTTTTGCGCAAATGGTCTAAAATCGATTTTGATGATCGATCTTTAGCTCCTGGGCGATGCTACGACTACTGCCATTTCGGTCCACTTCGATTATTTCTGTGATTTTATAGGCAAAGATTCCCATCACTTAAAATTGTTTTTGTTTTGGGTGATTATTTTGTGCCACCTTGTACATGTGAATTTCATAGAAGCACCGAGGAAGCTTAAAATATATATGAAAATTTTTGTAAAATGGCGGGTTTAAAAAAAATTTTAAAATTAAAAAAAAAATCACATCAAAATTTTTTATAAAAAAATTATGTCCTAGTTAGTAAAAAAAATTTATCCGAATGTAATTTTGAATATGCGTGAATTTCATAGAAGCACCTTAAGATATATATGAAGATTTTTCAAAAATGGCGTGTTTAAAAAAATTTTAAAATTAAATAAAAAAATCACATCAAAATTTTTTATAAACAAATTATGTCCTAATTAGTAAAAAAAAATTTATCTGATTGTAATTTTGAATATGCGTGAATTTCATAGAAGTACCTTAAGATATACATATATGATGATTTAAAAAACAAAAAAAATAAAAAAAGCTGTCGGAACAGCTCGCTTGCTGCGCCCACCGTTAGATGAGCTAGACGATGACGGTTTGTGACTACACCACACTGGCAGGGCCGAGTGAGCTGGTACAACAACAACAACAATATGAACACCTTTTTATTTAGCGCACATGAAAATTATTTAACTATGATTTACTTCAATTTGCTTTTATTTATTTCAGAGATTTTTAGTCAAATCTTTTACATTGGTGTGCGTGTATTTTTTGTTTATCAAAAAACAATGAAGTTAATTATGGTAAAGAAAATTTAGTGCTTTCGCAAAACGTACAATGCCAACTAATCAATTTCCCAAACAAATATTTGCATATTTTTAGGCGTTAACGCATAATAAAGTGATGCAATAATTGAATTTGTGTTAAAGTATAATTTTCAATAAAGATTTATGTATTTATATCACAGTGTCCACACGCACCGATATAAATGAAACACTCCAACACCAACGAATTCAGGGAAGGCAAATTTTCCATTCATTTGAAATTTTCCATTTATTCATTGTCCACTCATATGAAATATAAAGTTTCAAATTTCATGTTTTCACGGACAACGTCATAGATTTTCGAATAATTGCCAAAATCATGTGTCTACATTTGTGTTGCATATTTTCAGGCGGTTTAACTAAGTACTTAATGAAAGTGTATAAGTTGCATAGTTGTTGGTTGACTACAACAAAAACTAAAGAAAAATAAACAATACAAAATTCGCCCGAAACAATGAAAATATTTACAATGGAATTATTGTTGTGCAGTGAAATGTGAATGATTTCAATTTTGAATTTCACACTCGTACAAGTGGCTTGCACGTGCGTATGTATGTATATATGCATGCATAGCACACTGCTAGATTGAAGTGTAGGTGTGTGCAGATACATATATATAATATATATAATAGGGATGTCAATCCGGGAATTTCGGGAGTTTTAAGTCGAAGATATGAGTGTAAACCGAAAAATCCCCTTTAATAGCAAAAAACAGAAATATTTTTTTTTCGGGAGTTCCGCGATGTTTAATTTCTTACGAAGCTATGAAGAGGAGACGGAAAAATCTACTTTTATACGGGGGGGGCCATATAGCGTTTGCTTTTTGAACCACTTATTTTTTTGAGAATGGTTACACAAATGACATGTCAAATGTGTTCTTAATTTACTTAAAGGTTTGACATTTACGAAATGGGACGCTATACGCTAGAACAAAATTGCGAAATATTGAAAACCTATTTCCAAAATGGTCAGTTTTCTTCTTCTTCCACGGTTACAGTAAATGGCGAGCGTTGCCGTGACATGCTCAACGAGTTTTTATTTCCAAAAATTGAAGAGGATGACATGAACGGCATTTGGTTTCAACAGGACGGTGCAACTTGTCACACTGCCAAAGTTACACTCGAACTTTTGGCTACCGTTTTTTAAAACGGAATAATCAGCTGAAATTCCGATATCAATTGGTCGCCTCGGAGCTGTGATTTAAGCCCGTTGGACTATTTTTTGTGAGGAGCCGTTAAGGGCAAATGCTATGCGAACCATCCAGAGACGATTGATGCTTTAAAACACGAAATCGAAGTTGCCATTCATGAAATTGGAGCCCAAACAATCGAAAATGTGCTTAAAAATTGGGTTGATCGAATGGCCTACTGTAAAGCCAGTCGTGACAGTCATTTGAACGATATTAGTTTTCATTCATAAATGACAATGTTCAATCTTTAAAATTTTTTTTTTTTTTTTTTTATTTATTGAAACGTTATAAAATTTGTATACATTTCATGGTATTACGCCTAGCATAAGCTAACAAGTAACATTATTCTATCCTTAACATTGAAATTTAAAAACAATTATAAATATTTTACAAACAATTATACAGCGTTGGCGACTAAATCTCGTGGCTTAGTTCTTCGAAGTCTTCTTGTGCAGACTGTTTTGGTAAGCTCTGCGGCCTTCGGGTTTATGTGCTCTTTCAGCCTGGTTTCATGGTTACTTGCAAGAATTTGGATTATATCAGCGACTTTTTTCACCGACAGATCTTTGTGCAGGTCGTGATTTCGCACATACCAAGGTGCGTTGACCATGTCTCTGAGAATCTTGTTCTGCAGGCGTTGTACAGCTTCAATGTTTGTTTTAGTGGTACATCCCCATAATTGAATGCCGTATGTCCATACCGGCTTAACTACTTGGTTGTATATTAATAATTTATTCTGTGTTGACAATGTAGACTTTCTGCCAATTAACCATTTCATTTTTTTAATTTTTAAGTTGATTTCAGTTGCTTTAATTTTGACATGTTCTTTCCATTTGAGCTTTGCATCCAAAGTCATGCCCAAGTATTTTGCTGTATTACTATATGGAACAGTAGCAGATGATATTTTCACTGGGTTATAGGCTATTTTCTTGTTTGTAAAGTCTACGTGAACAGACTTGCTTTCATTTAGTTTGATTCTCCAGTTTTCAGTCCATGCGACAACTTCGTCTATCGATGCCTGTAACTTTCTAGTTGATTCATTTGCGTTATTTCCATAGGCTAAGATACACGTGTCATCAGCAAAAGTGGCTATCTTACTTGTATTTGAAACAGGTAGATCTGCAGTATAGAGCAAATACAGTACTGGCCCAAGAATGCTGCCTTGTGGTACACCAGCTTCAATTTTTTTAATGTTTGAGTATGCTTGTCTTTGTTTCACTCTAAAATATCTGTCTGTGAGATATGATTCCAATAGCAAAGTATATTGATATGGGAGCATCGCTCTGAGCTTACGGATTAGACCTTCGTGCCACACTTTATCAAACGCCTGTGCGATATCAAGAAATATTGCTGAACACACTTGATTGTTTTCTATGGCCTCTTCTATGATGTGTACTATACGATGTATCTGATCTATCGTTGAATGTTTTTCTCGAAATCCAAATTGGTGAGATGGTATTAATTGTTTATTAGAAATTATATCCTTTAATCGTTTGGAAAATAGTTTTTCAAATAGCTTTCCGATGGCTGGGAGTAATGCTATTGGGCGGTAAGAAGTGACTTCGTTGGGATTTTTCCCTGGCTTTGGGATCATTCTAATTTCAGAAATTTTCCAGTGCATTGGTATGTATTTAAATTCAATGCATGCATTCATTATTAAAGTGAGTTTGATTAGCGCTTTGTAAGATAAGTTCTTTAGCACTTCGGCTGTGATTAAGTCAAATCCTGGACTTTTCTTTTGTTTTAGCTTGGAGATTTCATTTGCTACCTCATCAGTGGTAAAACTTGTAATTTCAACAGATTCTTGCACAGTATGGGAAAACAAAGTGTAATTTATCGTTTCAAATGGCTTAAAAATTTTTTGGAGGTGTTGTGCAAATAACTCAGATTTTAAAATAAAATAAAAAGTTTCAAAAAATATTGATTAGTTTTATTTTCTATAGCTGATTCAAAAAGCAAATTTTACATGACCAACCCTATACAATCGCACCTGTCAAGGAATACATTTCAATTTAGAAATTCAGCTGACTTGTCAAAAAACTTAAAGATTCTTTGCTAAATTTTCTTGTTTACATTGAACCAGCTGTTGTAGAAATATCATCATTTGGCATTTGAGTTTGGCCGCACTTCTTTCGAGTTCACATGGAACTCACAATTACAATTTTTTAGTATTCGTAGTAGACATTCGTATGCGAAGGTTTTCTACGATGGATTCTATGATAGGGCTGATTATGACTTTAGGTACCCATAATTTATTTTGAGCGTTGGTTGGCACACAGTAACAGTGCAGCCAAGTCTCGTCCATTATCACGATACTGTTTACACTCCGAGATTGTCCTTTATCAAAAATTTTCAGTACTTTTTGGCACCAAGTCATACAACGAGCCATCTATGCCTACTTATCCAGGATCGAGCCAGCCATACTCGACATATGTGCGGCTTGTGAAGGTATATATAAAAAATAGAGATTTTCGGGATTTGTAATTGTTTAAGAAATATATGAAATAGAGACAAAAACATACTTTTTTATGTAAAAAAAGAAATGTTTGTTCGCCATTTTCGAGATGTGTTATTTCTTAAGAAGCATATGAAGTGGAGACAGAAAAACCCTGTTTTTTAGCAAAAAAGAGGTTGTCTGTAAAGTCGGTTTACTGACGTGACCACATCATAAGAAAATACTGATGTAATGGTTGCAATTTTCAAAACAAAATTTTAATTTTATTTGTTTGATAGATATTTTGTATGGCTATAGAGAAGGAGGTAAAAGGAATCGCAATGGAATTGATCAAGTTACTTCTACACAAAAGATATGTTCAATTTCGATTGTGTATCAGGCGTTAATAGGTCAACAACACTAAGAGGCATCATCATCGATTTGACTTTTTCAAGACACATTACACTCGAAACACCCTCTTTCATTTCCTACTTTTCCTATCATCTTCCTATCATCGTCCTATTCTCAACAGAGAAATGGTTCATTACCATGCACACAGGAAGAAGGAATATGCAAATACAAGTCTGTGAATTTATATACAAATGCGCACATACATACATATACATATATGTACATACATGCTCACTCAAGTAGGAGAGAGTCAGATGTCAAACGTTACCGAACGCGGGGGCCGATTGTGCTCTTTGTCGTTCATTCCGCGCTTTCGCTTGCAGTTCAAGCAAGGTAACGGCGGTTGAACAAGATAACGACGAATGAGCAAGATAACGACACATTTTTTCGTGCGTGCAGCCGGCTAAATCGAATTATAAGACGTTATCACGTAAAAAAAAATTTTCGGGATTTGTAATTTCTTAAAAAGAATAAGAAGTGGATACACAAAAATCGCCATTTAAAGCACAAAAAGAGGCTGCAATGACTTTAACCTTTTAGCAAATATGGTTATATCTGAACGTTTGCTTTCTTTTTAATATAAAAAACCTATACATGTATAAGTATATAGTATGCATGCCTTGCTGTAAAAAAATATTTTAAAGGGTGGTTAAATCTTAAGGGCCGATGTTGAATGTGAATCACACCTAAACGTCAAGTTGTTTTCTACATTTCATTTAACACTTTTCAATTTCAGATTAATTCAATTTGAACCATGGAAATATACACAATCGAGTTAGTAAAGTTATTCAGGCTTATTATGAAAACGGGCGTTCAAATCATAATGCATATCGCGCACTTCGTGATTTCAGTGATGAGGCACATTTTCACCTCAGTGGATTCGTCAATAGGCAGAATTGCCGCATTTGGGCGAATGATAATCCAAGAGTGATTGCCGAAAAACCAATGCACCCACAAAGAGTGACTGTTTGGTGCGGTTTATGGGCCGGCGACATCATTGGGCCGTATTTTTTCCAAAATGAGACCGGTCAGGCAGTTACTGTGAATGGTGTTCGCTATCGTGAGATGATCACACACTTTTTATGGCCCGAATTGGAAGATAAGGATGTGGACGATAAGTGGTTTCAACAGGACGGCGTCACTTGCCACACAGCTAACGAAATAATGGCTCTTTTGCGCGAAAAACTTGATGACCGAATAATCTCAAGTCGCGGCGATGTCAGTTGGCCGCCAAGATCATGTGATTTGACACCGTTGGACTTCTTTCTTTGGGGTTATTTCAAAGAAAAGGTGTACGTCGATAAGCCAGCAACAATTCAAAAGCTAAAGGATGAGATAATTCGGCACATTAATGGCATAGAACCTCAATTATGCCTCAGCGTCATCGAAAATATGGACCATCGGATGGAGGTGTTCCGCCGAGGCCGCGGTGGCCATTTGGCCAATATTTTGTTCCGTACGTAATTGAACCATACCAATATTATCATAATAAAGAGAAATGACAATAATTTCTTAAAAAAATTGTATTTTAGTCAAAATCAACAGCGGCCCTTGAAACTTAACCACCCTTTACATTGAATTGCTTGATTTTCTATTTTACCGTCAATGAACCTGTGTTAAATCCTACTAATTTCCGCCCATTCCCCTTTAATTGTACGACAGTCAAAAATATTTGAATAACGAGATCCCGAGTATCCCCTCAAAATCGAGAAAATTTACATCCCTAATATATACACTTGCAGTGGCAAAATATTATAGTGCATACAAACATTCTTTTTGGCTTCTTGCGACGAGAGTTCATTATTTTGTATTTTGGTTGCGGCAAATTTGGAATTAGAAAACTGAAATTGCATTAGCACATAATGGTTTTTGTTTTTGTTTTTGCCTTTGCGATTAACGCTAACGTTCAACCAAATGGTTTCTACTCAAAATTGATATTCCTGCACGTACTTATGATTTGAAGCTCGAATTCCATTGCAAATACTATAAAGCTATAGAATTTCGTAAATCCCGCATTTGCATGTGTATCTGTATCGTATGTATGTGTGTGTATAAATGTGTGTGTAATGTAATTTTAAATTTAGTTATATTCGTATAAATAATTTATAACCCGTCTGCGTCAGTCAGTTTCCCTGCACATTTGTTCTACTTTGCTTCTAAACCATTGCATACCTCCAGGCATTGAAACCACACAAGAAGTGTTATGAAATTTCACATTTCATACGATTTATCTCATTTTGCATTCGTTCTTAATTGATTTACACTTGTGTAAGTGCTAATGTGGAAATATTCAAATTCATTGCATACTTTCGAGCTGCATCTAATGGCACATTTTAACCGAGTTATCATACCTGGCTTTGTCTTGAGTTGATTATGCGTGTCAATAATATATTTACAAACATTTGTGTTCGAGTATTGATTGACTGGAAATTTTAATTTTTTCCTTTGTGCGCTGATCCAATTTTTCATAATTAATTCATCGCACTTAAAATGCGTTTACTGATTAGGATTTGCATTAATTGGCTTATGCTTTGATATTTAGCAAAGGGTAGCATAGCTAGGTAATAAATATTTTGTTAAATTGGTCACTAAAGTGGAGGGTAGTATTTATTTTTAATGCACTTTTTTTGAAATTAATAATATAATTTTAGGCGCTGATTGCAATTTTTATTGCGCAGCGTATACAGAACTTGAAATGAGGTAAGTAATTTTTTTCGATTTTTGAATTGGTAAATTCAAGTTTTGCTGCAATTGAAGGTGTAACATAGTTTTAGAGCCAAAACAAAGCTCCAACCTAGTAAGTGTCGAGAAACATTTTTGATTGTCCAACGCTCATTGATAGTGAGCTAAAAATTATTCAAGTAGTGCGTGAATGCCTCTTCGCATGCATCTATAATGGATCTGATGCTAGGCCACACCGTCGAAGTTGAGGCTATTATAGGGCCCAGGGACTTTGGTCACATGAAAATGGCGGATGAGGAGCCCTTTGTGGCCCAATGGTACCGTTTCAAGCCCCAGAGGAGGGTTACTGGTAAATTAAGGCTGCCTGAAGCCAATAAGGAGGAGAAGTTCCGCAACCAGAATAGAGGTAAGTACGCTAGCATCCTGTTTTTCTCAAAATTTTTGCGACAACGGAGCTTCAAAAAAAAAACAAAAGAAGAGCTACCGTGATCACCATTATCATATTGGTGTTACAGTCCGGAGTGGACCATTGCCGCCTCTACAATACGTATCCATTCTACTCGACAACTCTCGTTCGCTCTATGTTGTGTGATGCTCATCTTATGTATGTCGTCTTTTATGTCGTGGAACCATCGTAGCCCTGGTCCGGCTTCTCGTTCTTGCTCCTTCAGGATTTGCTGCAAACACTTTTTTGATCGCTCTTTCGCTGCTCATTCTTACGATGGGTCCATACCGCCGTAATCTCTGCGACTTTGTAAACCACGTTGCACTACGTCCCGCGATTAAAACAACCCGTGCATCAGCTGCCTGCTAGTTAACTAAATGACAGTCCAGAGTATTGCTTACAACCGCGTCGAAGTATTTTGCCGAGAGTAAACGCGAAAAAAGAAAATCAGTAATGGATTTCAAACGTAATAGAGTCCCTTAAAGCAAATAAAGTCGCACCATTACCCGTTACAATGATACAGGTAGCATCGCGAAACGTTATGGAGGTGGTCATCAAAAGATTGCAACGTCACGTGAAATGGTTCAACAAGTGAAGAAGCGACTTGAGCGAAATCCCTGATGGAGTGCCAATCAAATGGCGAAAGAACTAAAAATATCTGACTGTAGCATCCGCCGCATACTGAAAAATGATCTTAAAGTCAAGCCTTACAAGATCCAAAAGTCGCATGATCTCACATCAAAGCAGCAACAAGTCAGACTTGAGAGAGCGAAGGAGTTGCTTTGCTTGGCCGAAAGCGGTCAATTTCCGAACATTGTGTTTTCTGACAAGAAAACTTTTTAAATTGAGCAATTCCTAAACTCCCGAATTGGACCGACTATTCATTTGAGTCATCGATTGGTCACTAGGATGCAGCACCCGCCATAGGTAATGGTTTGGGCCGGTGTCACCACAGATGGACGCTCTCCAATCGTTGTCATCGAGTCTGGCGTCAAGGTAAATGCGAAAGATTATCGGGAAAATTGCTTTGAAACCGTGGGCAGACAAACATTTCGGTGGCAGATCATGGACGTTTCAACAGGACTCGGCACCGTCTCACAAGGCTCGATTGAACCAAGAATGGTTAAAAAACAACAAAACCAACAAATTCATAACGTCCACACAATGGCTCTTAAATTCACCAGTTGCGAATCCGATGGATTACTCCCTTTGGGTCATTTTGGAGAGCAAAGTCCGAACTAAAAGATTCACTAGTCTCGAGGCGCTGAATAAGCCATTGTTATTTTCACATTTTTTTTACTTTGAATTGAATAAAAGCAATTTTCCAAACTAAATTTATGCCCTTTTTAATGGGTTACACTTCGAGTGCCGAACCCTGTAGGGCCGAGTATTTTTCTGAGCTCGCGCAAAGAGCGCGCAAGGCAGTTACTTAGATATGTCGGAGCATTGGGAAATACCATTGATAGATCAGATGGACCCTTTTGTCCACATATGGATCGGAATCAGTCGAGTGAGGATATAAAGATCCTATAGTGCTTGCTAATGCGTGGGTAGTAATCTATATTGGCCGTTGGGAATCTGTGGTGCGCATCCCAGCCTACCTCTGAGCTTATTCTGCGACATCTGCCTGCATCTACTCATATACGCGAAGATTCTGGCATCTTGGCCTTCATTTTGTAACTATATCTGGAATGCTATTAGGTTTAGATTTCAGCGTAATCTGCTTGTTTTTTTTTTTGTTATCGAGCAGCGTTTCCCTACTTTTAATTCCTAATTTTCAAGTTTGTGATATGCATTTTCTTCCCGTTTTTTTGAATCGTAGGAATACTTTTAGTAGTTAGCATCGCTGCAGAACTGCAAAGTGTTTTGTGACAAGCCCGAACAAAAAACTGTCGAACTTTCTACTAAAACTTGGAAGAGAAGATATTGGGTTGATGGTCGGTATTATTACAGGGCACAATCCGTGGGGTCAACGTATGAGCACCATTCGAGTCATTGAGGACCTGCCTTGCTTAGAGGAGGCGGATAGCACTGAGAATTTTCTCTGTGAGTGTCCTGCATTTGCTAGAGCAAGGTTGCGAACTTTGGGTTCCGATTTCATGAGAACGAGTAAATTTTGTTCTCTCAAATTGGATTATATTTTCAGTTACACCAAAGAATCTGGAAAATTCTTAGATGTCTAATATCTTAGTCTATTTCTCTATTCTATCCTATCTTTTTCCTTCTGTTACTTCTCTGCTTTTCTCCTTGACTATCTACCCTTTCACTTTCCAGAACTTTAAATAAAAAGAGGTTTTTAGCCTGAGTGTCATAGGAGCACCAAAGCTCGTGGTGCTTCTTGGCTCAAACTCTTAAAGTTCAATTTCAATTTCAGCTAACATTTTTCTTTCGTGTATATGTCACAGTTTTTTGTCATACCTCTAATATTCAAACGGCCTGTTGCAAAGAGAAAATAGAAGAAAGGAAAGATGGAAAAATTTGAAGAAAAGTGACAGGCTGATGGAGCGTGCCTTTGAGTATCTGAAGCTTTGCTGAAATGACTTCCACGGCTGTCTTTTTAGTAGGCCATTCTGGCCACCCAATTTTAATATAGGTTTTTACGATTCTCGGCATTTATCGCACCAATCGTGGATTTAATTTAAATCAAACATCACCAAATGAGGGACTTTTGCCTGTCTTTTGACACTAACTCATAAAATGATTAAAAATCAGCAAGTTGATTGTTGTTGCTATAAATTGAGATGTGTTGTAAAGTTATTGCTTTCAACTCCCATAAACGCTGCCATATATAAGCCAAGACTCACAGCAAGCCTACGAAAATGTACTTAACAGCAACGAATGCACAGTGTTTTTTTTGTGACAAACTTACTCGTATATTTGTAACCGAATATATGCATGCACATCTCGTATTTACTGTAAGCCAAATTTGACCATAATTTAAACAAACTTGTGAGTGTCTAAAAACTTTCTGCAAGTAGTAGCATTCCTTGCTTTCAATGCAACTCTAGTAGCAACGCATCAAAGCTGGAAGTCTACTGCAATACAACTTACAAACCTACACTCACGCACTTCCTGAATCTCATAACCGCACTGCCCACCAACGCTTGACAACAACAAGTACACTGCTTAAGTAAATAGTGCTCGGCAGTCAATCTATGGCTTCAGCTAAATAAGTTGAATCTTCTGGTATCGAAAGGGCGAAGCAGTGAATGAGAAACGGAAGCCACAACAAAAGCGGAACTTTCCGAAACATATGGGAAGGTTAAACTTACATTTTATGGCTTATAAAGGCGCATTAAATCTGCACAGAAACAATCACAGAGACGGTAAGTAACGGTGAGTACTCGTATAGATTTATCTACATACAAGGAACTATAAAAACTATAAAAAATAGGAATAGGAGGATACGATTATGCTTCGTGGAAGCGTCAAGTGGTGTTTTATGAATCCATAAAAATTAGGGAAATTGACGTAGGAGGAGTGGCTTTATTTAGGTAAGAAAAACAAGTAAAAAGTGTAGTGAGAAAGGTAGTGGAGCATTAGGAAAGAGGTAATGGCAAGGTGGCTGAAATGGTTTGTAAGCCAGGTAGTCGAAAGTTTGGTAGCAGGAAAGGTAGTAAAAGAGTTGGTAGAAAGCATGGCGATATAATTAATAATACAGGTTTTGCCGTACATAAAGAAATGGAACATAGAAAACCTGACGAGGGTTGCCTTTATATTTCGTGTTTTTCCAAGACTTTGATATATTTTAGCATAACATTTTCACTGCCAATATTTTACATTCCTTCCTTGGGAGTGATAAAATAAAGTAAGTTGTTGTTCGTGTGGCAGTTCGTAGCATTATTTTGGCAATCCTGTGGGAGGTCGAGGCTTCCCATATGGACTGTGATTCTAGAGTTAGCTCCTCGTTTAGTTCCGTCTTCAAAACTGTGAGTGAGGGATATATGTATGTTCGCAGATCGACAAAACTGATGTTACCTGTCATGTCCGACCGACTGTCGTAGATCCTGCTGTACATTAAGCAGTAGGTACTATAGGTTGTTGTTGTTGTTGAGGTGGTTGAACATTTCTGAACTGAAATGCTCCTAATTAGTGACCAGCACCGTTTTACTACCACTATCTCGTGTGATGATGATGTTTTGTTATTTTTTTTTTTTGTTGTTTCCAAGTCAGATCCATTTAGTGAGGTCCAGGTATATCAGCAAATCCTTTATCTCGATGTCTGAGATCTCCTTAATTTGCTGTAGGAAAGGCTTACCGAAGGATCGGAGTCGTGCCCTGGGTAGTCCCGGACATTCACATAAATAGTGGTAAAGACTTTCCTTCGACCTTTCCGCTTGACAGCTTCTACAGATAGGATTGAAGGGTAGATTGAGTCTAGCTGCATGATCCCCTATTTTCCAATGTCCTGTAAGGGTTGCAGTGATACGTGAGATGTTTGGCCGAGAACATCCTAGCAGGTCATTCGTCCTTTGGATTTTGTATGACGGCCATGTGTTTTTTTTTGTAATACATGTAGGTATTTGATTCCATCTTCTTTCGGCTAAAGCATGATAGTGTGAAGCAATGGATGCTTTTAGTGTGTTCAGTGGGGTGGGGACTGTCACCGTCTCTAGACATAGCTAGTGTCGAGCCCTTTCTTGCTAGCTCATCCGCTATCTCATTGTCCCGTATGTTCCTATGACCGGGAACCCATATCAGGGTAATTTCAAGCCAATGGCTGAGCAGTTTAAGCTCCTCTCTACACTGTAGGACCAGTTTAGATGAAATGTAGTTGGAGTCTAAGGCCTTAATAGCTGCTTGACTGTCTGAAAAGATAGCTACTCTTGCACCAACTTCCTTGTAGTAGTACTGTAGGTAGTTGGTTGGCCGGATGACGGACGACTTTCTACAGGCGAAGCACATGGAAAAGGTAGCCATCTCAGACAGTGCACTCTGCCCAGCATGTGGACAGGAGGATGAGACAGCAGACCACTTTCTGTGTGTCTGCCCGGGCTTGTGTTAAGAAGCGACCTCCATGGCTCCTTGGCACCCCTAGATGTACTCAGATTTCTTCGGAGGTCGGGTATATTTACAGAAAATTAAAATGGGAACCCGATTTCAGTACAATGGACTTAATGTTGTACTGAAAAAATAGATATCACAGCTCAATTGATATTAAATCTATTATTACTCAAGGGAACTCGTATAAACTGACAATTGTTGCTTTATGCTTGCATGGCTTATGTACTGAGGCCTTGTCTTCTTGTCTACCAAACTTAAAAAACTCCAAAGTTTGTACTTATTTTCTGAATTTCCACCATGCATGACACATCGAAGACATGTCTTCCAAGATGTCTTGCAAGCCAAAAATGCCTGTTTTTATACTTAAAAAGCAAAGCTTTTTAATCTTTTATTATTCAAGGGAACTCGAATAAACCGATTATCGTTATTTTATCCTCGTAAAGCTAATGTATTGAAAACTTGTTTTCTTGATTTTTTGTCTACCAAATTTGATTTCTTTGTAATTTTAAATAATGCTGGCTTAAAAAACTGCAGAGATTTTACTTATTTTCTGAATTTCCTTCATGCATGACACATCGAAGACATGTCTTCCAAGATGTCTTGCAAGCTAAAAATGCATATTTTTATACATAAAAAGCAATTTAGTTGTTCATAGAAGTAGAAGCGTTGCAGTTGAAATAAATTAATTGTAGTAAATTTAACACATAAAACTTGTTGTAAAAATGTTTTGTGTCATGCTTATTAATATAAAATTTTTAAAAGCAGTTTTCTACTTATATGTATATACTTTTTACGTTACATCCCTGCATAGCGAAGAGTTCCACATTCTTACCGCAAATTCATTGAATTTTATGAGCGTCTTGCGTGTAATACAACAATTGCTGGATAAAAAGCCACAAAAACAATAACTCATACACTTATACCTACATATGTAGCTTGCTTTTCATAGTCAAATGCTGCTGCCGCCACAGAACAACATCCAACACAGCACAACTCTGCGACTTTCAGTTCTCTTCAACAACTTTTGTCATAAATCTTTGACGCCGCCGTATTTTATATACATACATAAATTTCATTTTTCGCACTTCTATGCTCGAGTTTCCTTTTATTATTATTTTTTCTCCTCGTTACTCCTTTGTGCAGTGGCGCACTTTTTGCTTTATCGTCGATGCGCCGATCTGGGCTGAGTTGCAATGTGAGGCTGCCTGTTGGAGTTCGCCTTACGCTGACAACGCCGACTATTGGCGGCTTGTCGTGCTTGCCTACTTCGACTTGTTATTTCCAACAGTTTCCTCGTGCTTTCCCTCGGGCGGCATGAGTATAAGCGCGCAGCCCACACATGAATGCTTCGGCACGTACGCACACACATGCAAAGGCATACGCGCGCAGTTGCTTATGAGTAGAGTAGCGGATGAAATAAGCAAAAATTATATGAGCGCAATTATTTGCCGCCTTATGCCAACTAATTGCAACAGTTACCATTGCCAGTGCCTTACATATATGCAACATGCCATTGTTGCATGCCGTACAACGAAGTTACACACAAAATGTATCTGCATGCGTCTCTATGTATGCCTTTATGCCAGCCAGTGCCTTTGACTATTATACTTTCTTTTATAGCCGTGTATGAGTTTGCTTTATGCGCACTTTTTTGAAAAGCGTTGGAGTGTGAAATAGGCACTTTATGCGCTTTTTCCAACCACCGAAAAAAGTTTTGCCCCACAACACTCCTAGCACGCCCAGCGTTGCACAGTCTGCTACAAACCACCCACACACATACATATATATATATACATGCATATGCGTATGTGTGGATATATGCGTTCGAGCCATAGCAGTTCGGTGCGAATTATTGTAGTTCGCTTCCCCTGCCGTCTCATAACACTGCGCTTACCGCACCCGGTTGCTATGATGATTTTTACTACATATTTTAATGGCTGTACTCGGGCATGCAATGCTGCCACTTTGACTCACATGAGATTTAAATGCACGCACACACATACAAATGCATATAACTGGGAAGTAAGAAGCAGGCACACATATAAATGTGTGTATATACATAAATGCATGCGTGTGTATGTGTTAATATTTATAAGCTTGTAAGATGCTGTTGCATTGTTGTTGCTCAAACTTTATGGGTGACTGCGTTACTACAAAAAGCAAGTGATAATAAAATAGCATAACGCGCCTAAATGTATGCAATGCAATGCCACGAAAAAGTGTTCGGTTAAGAAGCGAACGAAAAGGTACACAAGAACAATGCACTGAAGCAAATGAGCAACAGCTGTCTCGGCGCTTGTCTTGGGAAAAGTAGTAAAAGTTATTTTAGTAGAAATAGGAAATAATAAATGCGAATTTTGCAAAAGGTTGTGTTATAATTTTTGATATGAAAAATATTTGATTTTCTGTGTAGCAGTTCTTCTCATCTAAAAATAATGTTATTGTGAAATACTAAATTATAATCGGCACGGGAATTTAGGATAGGAAATATGGCTACTCATGAGAGGGGACCTTTTTGGAAAGATACTAAAAAATCGTCCGTTTTGATGCCATACGGGGGGAGAAAAAATGAAGGAGAAGAACCAAACAGGTAGAAAATGGCAGAAGGTGCTTTGGATTAAAGAATGATAACCGCGGTGGCTAATTACGTTGTGCACTTGCCCATCATGTGGAGAGCAGGATGAGACGGCCGATCATGTGCATCTGCACGGCCTTCGCTTGAATCAGGCTTGAGGTCTTTGGCACTGATGTGTTGAAAAGCGACCACCTTGGCTCCTTGGCATCAAAAGATATACTCAGATTTCGGGTAGATTTAAAGAAAATTAAAAAGGGAACCCGAATGCAGTACAATGGACTTCATGTTGTCTGAGTGATGTGTTTGCTAGTTGTCCGGACAAAAAAAAAAGATTTGTATTGAATGCATACTCAAAGAATGCTTTAAAACGCTATCATAAATGGGCCTTTAGAAGCCTTCAGAGGAGGGTAAAAATAAAATAAATAAAGCGCTCCAAAGAAGCCTAAAAATAAGAGTTTTGGATTTTTATTTTGGAACGCTCTCTATTTGGTTAGCCGGCTGGGCAGGCTGCAATTCCCATTTGCCCAGCTACCAAGGTGTGTATGTAGAAAAACAGTGAGAACGCAGATGTCTAAGGGTGCGTGCATGTCAGAGCTGTGATAAGCGATAAGAGCGTCGATAAGAGCAGCGACAAAAGCATAGCGTCGAGCTTTAGTTTTGTGTGGTGTATATAACAGAGCTGCGATAAGAGCGTTAGTTGCATTTGAATTTTAAGTTTTAAAAAGTGAAGAGCTATAATATTTATAATAATGAGTGATTCTGAGGAAGAAAATATGTTGTTGTTGACGCCTACTGCTGCATATTATCATCTACATAATACTGTAAGGGAAAAACGTCAGTTTTCGGCGCATCCTATAAACCAAGCAAGACTAGAACTCGGAGCATTTCACCATCTCTATAATAGTTTGAGACAGGATCCAAAAAAGTTTTTCGAATATATGAGAATGACAAGCGATACATTCGATTATATTCTGCCTAAAATTTCGGATCGACTGCAGCATAATTGGCAAAACTGCCACAACAGACCAATCTTGCAAGAGGAGCGATTCATGCTTACAATAAGGTACATACGTACGAATAATTTTATTGGAGAAAATAACAAAAAAAAATGAAATATTTTAAACATTTAGAATATTGTGAATCTAAATCGGATATTCATTGTTTTGTGCATTGTCATCACATCTAGCCGTGGTGTTTTCAGTGCTACATTCAATATAAATAGGTATTGATTTATTAACCAGTTCATGTGTCAGCTACAATACTTTGCCACAATTTATCCAAAATGAACCTGTTGTGGTGATTTGAATCTTTTTGATCCCAAATTGCAGTTTTTAAAAATACTGCACTTATAAAATCTTCTGTGTCCATCATCGATAATAGCGAAGAAATTACTAGCCTACAATTTCTACGCTCTTATCGATGATAGCGAGCGAAGAGTGAGTTAGCGCGCTGCTCCGACATGCACACTTCTATTAAAATACATGCATTAATTTTCTACGCTTCGCTCTTATCGACGCTCTTATCGCTTATCACAGCTCTGACATGCACGCACCCTAAATCTTTGCCCGACGAGAGCGAGGCGGCTGACAAGAAGGTTCTGAGATGATTCCGCCAATCCCAAGCCCCACCGCATGGACATCTGACGGATAATGTCTGGTAAGGATACCTACCAAATTTTAAAATTGCAGCTTTGTTAGCCTTAGAAGCTCCCTCGAAAAAATCTCGCGACTTTGCATGTTTGCGCACTAGCCCAGCGCTCGCTGAGCTTATGCGAGGACAATATTTTCAGGAGTATACCACAGCTTCTCAAGACATCCCCAATCCCCTCGTTTTGCGATAAAACCGTTTTCAGACTCTCTTGTCTAGTTAGCTCATTGACCCAGCGGGACACTCTATGCCGCTGTGACCAGGAATCCAGATTTTCTTTTTTTTTTATTTAAACTTTTTTATTGCAACTAGTTCATAAATATTTACAAATGACTAACAAGCAACTTAATTATGATAACATTACACAATTTTCACTATACATGACATAAAGCATTTCTATGGAGGTATGAGATCGCTAGGTTTAGTGCGTCTGAGCCTTCGTATTAATCCGTTGGTTTCAATTAAATTAAGTGCTTCTTCATTGATGTGGTTTATTAGTCTTTCTTTATGGGCAACTGCAATCTTTGCGATTTCAGTGTTGACGGAGTTTATTTTAAGGTCGCGCTCAATGTCGGAACTTCTGCAGTACCATGGTGCTTTGACAATGCACCTAAGGACCTTATTTTGGAAGTGTTGGATTTTCTTTTTCGTACTTTGACTGCCACACCCCCATAGCTGCGTACCATAACTCCATACTGGCCTTAGTATCTGCTTGTAAATTAACAGCTTGTTTTCTATCTTGAGAGCTGATCTGCTACCCATGAGCCATTGCATGTTTTTGAGTTTGATGTCCAATTCTTGCCTCTTTTTCTTGACATGCTCTTTCCATCGAAGTTAGCAGTCAAGTGTCATACTCGTACCTAGGTACTTCGCACAGTTTGAGTATGGGACCTGTTGATCATCTATGTATAGTGGTATATGTTGTATTTTAGTGCTTGTTCAAACTACGTGTACAGATTTCGTTTGGTTAAGTTTAATTGTCCATGTATTAGTCCACTGGCAGATCTTATTTAACGCGGTTTGTAATGTGGCTGTCGATTCGTTTTCAGTTTCACCAACTGCAATCAAGGCGGTGTCATCTGCAAACGTTGCTGTGACGTAATTAGGATCAGACGGTAGGTCATGTGTAAAGATAAGGTACAGCAGAGGCCCAAGAACGCTGCCTTGAGGTACTCCTGCATTTATTTGTCGAAGACTTGAATAAGCATCATCTTGCCTGACTCGAAAATAGCGATCTGATAAGTACGACTCCAAGATTTCGTAGTATTACTTAGGAAGTATTAATTTTAGTTTAAAAAGCCTTTGCCACATCGAGGAGCACGCCAGAACATACTTTTTTATTTTCGAGTGCTTTTTCTATTTCGTGCGTGATCATGTGTACCTGGTCGATTGTAGAATGTTTACTTCGAAAACCAAACTGATGTGTTGGAACTATTTTTTTTTCGTTCTATTATTTTATTGAATCTTTTAATCAACAGCCTTTCAAACAGCTTTGAGATCACTGGTAGGAGTGATATAGGTCTATACGATGAAACTTCGTGTCTAGGTTTGCCTGGTTTTTGGAGCATAATAACCTCCACAGTTTTCCAGAGAATAGGAACGTAATGAAACTTAAAAGATGCATTCATTATGCTAGTGGGAATTTGGATGCTTTTAGGTGGAAGCTGCTTGAGTATTTCTGCAGTGATTATATCGAAACCAGGGGATTTTTTATTTTTTAGCATTTTAATTTCTCTTTTTAGTTCGGCGCTCGTGACTCGTGGAATTTCTTCAAACTCTTGGAGCACGGATGTAGACAGGCTTTCGGATGTTGCCTAATGAGATGTAAAAATATTAGCTAGATAATCTGCATATAGTTCTGCTGCTTTCTGGGAATTGTTATTAGCCCATTTTCCTTCTTTCATCTTGAGAGGAGGACAGTGCATTTGTGGCCTCTTTAAGTACTTTGTGCATTTCCATAAAGAGTAATCCACGCGAAGATCGCTGGACAATGAATGCAAGTAACGAGACAACACATCATTTTTAAATTTCTTTATTTTCCGACTAAGGTCTTTGGTCATTTTGTTTAGCCTAGTTTTATCTATTGGTGCTCGTGTTTGAAGCCACTTAATGCGAAGTTTTCTCTTTATTGAAATAAGAACTCTGATGTCCTTTGGGTATTGAGTAATGACTGCGGTTTATTTAATAGTTGGAGTACTTTTCCATGCGGTAAGTTGCACGTTGGACGTAAAATTTTGAGCTTCACTATCTAATTGTTCCTCATTAACTATTTGTGCTGCATTATTTTTGCAATTTTGTAGAATTTTCTTGAAGTAATGCCAATCTGTGAATCGGTTACTCAATTTGTCCATATGCTCTTTAAAAATGATATGCTTGGTGAGTGATCCGAGTTTAGATAATCACTATCTTCAGTTTCTAGAAAGTTTCGAGATATTTTGTTAACTATGAAGAAATCGATTAGGTCAGGCATTTTTTGGAATCAGTTGGCATGTTGTGACCGCATCACATCCAGCAAGTTGCATTGCCTTATGTAATTCTCTTCCTTTCGTTGTAGTTGGTCTTGAACCCCAGTATACGTTTTTAGCGTTAAAGCCTCCACCCATGATGAATCTATTTTTATATCTTTTTAATTGTTTATAATATTGTTCGCATTTGATCTGGTATCTTGGCTGTATAGTGCGATAAGCGAAAGGGGGTTTTGATCTTCATTAATGGTTACTGCTGTAACTTGGAAGTCATCATCAGAAACTTTTTCTTCTTCGAAGTGCTTGATGCAGCTTTTTATTATTATTGCACTACCACCTCGGGCACAATTGCTTGGATGAATCACATGATAGGTTTCATAGTTTTTAATGTTTATGTATGATTGCGTTGTGAAATGCGTTTCAGATATCATACAGACATCAACATTTTCCGAATTGAGTACAATCTCCAACTCATTTTTGTGCTTTAGTAGTCCATTCGAGTTCCATAGTAGTATTTTTAGGGTTTTAGACATGGTTAGATTCGGATAAGAATATCTCAAGTTTAGATAAGCCTAGTTCTAGTGCTTTATTGAAATCCATTTTCTCATTTTGTTTCTGTAGTATCTGTGCTAGTGCATCTTCAGAGCAAGCAGTATTAGTAGTGTTTTGTTTTAGAACATGTGCGTTAGTAAGTTGTTGTGGGATTTGTTTTTTTAATGTACGAGTATAATTGCAAGCCATTGATTTATCAGAATTTTCTTCATTAATTTGGTTGGATTTCGTTGTATAGGGAGCTGAAAGTTCTTTTTTTTCCTGTCCAACTTTTTGACTGCGCATTTTTTGTAGTTCTTTTGGTGCTACACCCCCTCTATAACTGGCTGGATGGGCTTCTCCGCAGTTACAGCATTTTGGTTTTTCTTTTTCGGGCTTATTGCAGTCAATACTTTTATGTTTTCCTGCACACTTAACACATCTTGGCTGTTTACCACAATAGTTTTGTGCATGACCAGGAATTCAGATGAGTCTAATATCGAAGTATTCGGATGCAATCGAGAGAGAAGTCAAGTATTGCCCGGCATGGGAATTTAGTCTTAATATAAAATACACCCCTTCTAGGCTTCATACATAATATATGTAATACATATACATACGTACATATATGAGGGGCCTGCTTGTAGTGCTGCCTCTTCAATTAAGACAATTGGAAGGCATGTCTTCCAAGATGTCAAACATGCATAGCCTAATTTAGAATGCAAAAATTTTGAAATAAATGATGGAATTTGAACATTTTGACAGTTTCTACGATGCATAACATATTGAAGACAAGTCTTCGAAGATGTCATGTATGCGTAAAATTTTCTCTTTACGCATCGCATGCAGAATTTTTTATTTGAGCTTCCCACAGTTCGTGGGAGTCATCGTTAATGCCAAAACCGACATAACGCTGCCTCTTTTTGCACCTAGCCGAATTTGGTTATACGCCCATTGTTGCTGGGTAGTCCTTCATTGCCAAACTGAGTGAGCTCAATAATTTCTTGTGACTTTGAGGGTTCGGCTGCGACTCGCAGCTTACTAGGTACTTCATTCGAGTGCACAGTCACTACATTAGCCCTATCCACATCGTCCCAATCTCTTCTTTGTATGATTGAACTTGACTCTTACTCGGATTTTTTGATATCAGTACAATCAATTGGTATGTTCTTCTGGCAGCGTTAGGTAACCTCTGGCCTTCTTACTAAACGGTCCCGCTGCACAAAAAAACGTAGGGAAACGAGTAGGAGGAGTTACAAGAGTTGTATGCCTCTTCGATCCACTTGACGTTTTGCTCACAGATCTTTAGAGATCATTACTTATTGCCCACATGCCTTCACCTCCGCCAGCTGGCCATTCGGGGTGACTCTCACCTTTTTGCTGATGAACTCTTTCACTTCCCGTCGTATACGTTCGTTCGTTATACGCCGCGGTGGCATTTCTATCAGCGCAGGTATCCGAGGATTCTTTCGTTTGTTGCCCATGTTTGCAGTGTCGTTAATCGCCTACTCAGATAAAACTTTTCGGTGAGCGAAACTAAGGGCAAAATAAAAAGGTGTAGTTGCCAATGTCAGGGAATGAAAAATCGAAAAATATGCAGTACCTTCTGACTAACGTGGATAATTATTCCTATTTATCGCAAAATTTTTAAATAGTTATAATTCGTAAATGGAATTCGCTTGGCCATACGTTGCTCTAGCTATCGACCGACACACATAAGTAGAATGGCACTGGACTGGAACCCACAAGGATCGCGCCGCAAGGGACACCCTAACGGATCTTGCGTAACCTTAACGAAGCATTTTTAGAAATTGAGGAATCTCTCTCCTGGACCCAAATTAACCCGAAAGCGAGAAGTTGGCAACATTGGAAAACATTCGTTTTGGCACTATGCGCCCAAGGACGGCGCGATAGCTACTAATAATAATTTAATACGAATTCATATATTTTTATTTTAACAATTAATACGAAAATTTATATTTTAAGCGAATTCATTGTGGTCTCCTAGCAAATAGCTTTCATATTCACCTGAAAGTCATCAACGAATTGTACCTCATTTACACAAAGTTCGAAGACACAAAAAAAACTGCTTCAATGCTTCATGAAATATCTATAGTTGTAGTTTTGGGATTTCGCTTATATTTGGTCAACGGAAAACTTTCATTATTCGTGCGGCAGCCATTTGACCATGCAACAGAGTATACATACAAACATATGAACAGAGTATTTTTATTCTAACCCCTATGCCCAAATTTTTTTTCCACAAGCAGCAGCAGCAGCAGCAGATTTTATTTCTTCTATCCTAAATCCGAAATCCCTAAATTTTGGTCAAAATTGCATTAGTATGTTTTTTCCCCCATACACTTTTTCTCGTCCACATTTTGGTTTTTGTTTAGTTTTTGTGTTTTTTTTTTGTTGCTTGCCCAGCATTGTGGTAGCGTATACGCCATGCATGCCCACAGATGTTCATCGGAGTGCAGCTGCTGTACTTGTATGTGTGAATGTGTGCGTGGGTAAGCATGTGCTTCATACCCATCTGCACTTGTACTTGCAACAGTTTTTAGCTGCTGGCATAATCTTGCAACAAGAGTTCACTACTTTAGCATTTAGGGGTTAAGCACATTTTCAACGACTTTAAAGCATTGGACGAGTGGAACCAGCCATGCCGTATATGCGGTATGGTATGCAGTACAGAAAAAGTGTTTTATATAAAGCAAAAGCACCAGCCATATTGCAAAGAAGGAAGATACTTGCATGTGAGTTAAGTTTGTCCTTTATCGCTGCACATACTTTTACCTGAGAAGGTATGCGAAGGCAGTGACTCTATGTTTTGACCACCAAATGACCGCAAACTAAAATGTGAAAATATGCAAGGGAAGTGGATGTGAGATAGATTGGTTGGCGGTTTGTGGTCAGCACTATGCATGTGTGACATGCCTATGTACTTACTATGTTCGTATGTAGTATATACCAGGATGCATGTTCAAGGATGTTTGTATTGATATGAGCGGAGAATGAATACTTTGCTTATTTATGCTATAGTTAGCATGAATTAAAGCAATGAAGGTTGTCATTTTGACTACGCGAAAATCTAATTTGCGTATATCGTGCATATTAAGCATGCATGACAAGTGAAAGGCATGTCTTCTAAGATGTCATACATGCTTAGTTTTAATTCGAGTTCAAAAATTATGTAATAAATGATAGGATTTTAACATTCTGGCATTTTCTGCGATGCATGACACATTGAAGACATGTCTTCCAAGATGTCATACATGCTTAGTTTTAATTCGAGTGCAAAAATTGTGTAAAATTGATGGAATTTTAATATTCCGACATTTTCAAGGATGCATGACACATTGAAGACATGTCTTCCAAGATGTCATACATGCTTATTTTTAATTCGAGTGCAAAAATTATGTAATAAATTATGGGATTTTAACATTCTGGCATTTTCCGCGATGCATGACCCATTGAAGACATGTCTTCGAGAATGCCTTGTATGAATAAAATTTCTTCCTTAAGCATGGTATACAGAAGTTTGTGGTTGGGCTACTCGTTCTCTTTAAATAAAGCAATTTTTTTAAAATATACTGGCACCAAGCCACTTTAGGTAGAGCCCTAAGCCAATTATTTCAGTCATGCAAAATACAGGTGGCGCAATATTAATCACTCAATTTGGTTCTTAAGTAACATTTTTATGAAATAAAAAAAAATTATTGTACAGGTTTGCCCATATTCGACGGACCCATCTGGCAAGCCTGTATCTTTTGACAGAGACGTCAGATCGCTTAATGACATACAAGCAGATTTTTACCATGGAACAGTACACGCCACGCGAGCGCTCCCAAATTGTTGAAATTTACATTCAACAAAAGAAGTCAAAAGAAGAAGAAGAAGAACAAAATCATCATGTCCGATGAGGCTCATTTCTTATTGAATGGTTACCGTTACAAGCAAAATTGCCGTATGTACGCCACTGAAAATCCTCACGAAATTCAAGAGGTACCTCTTCAAGACGAAAAAGTCACTGTTTAGTGCGGCGTTAGTGCGAAAGCGATTATTGGGTCGTTTTTCTTCGAAAATAAAGGTGGTCAAGCTGTTACCGTCAATCAGGAGCGTTATCGCGATATGATAACCACTTTTGTGATGCCAATTATTCGTCGAATGCGTATGAGGCAGTTCTGGTTTCAACAAGACGGCGCTCCACCACACACAGCTCGCACCACAATCGATTTTTTGAAGAAATTGTTTCCTCGTCGTTTGATGTCGAAAAATGGCGATTTAACGCCCCCTGACTTCTTCTTGTGAGGATATTTAAAATGAAAGGTTTATATTTATTAATAAGCCAAAGACCATAGAAGAGCTCAAGAGCAACATCCGTGAGAAAATAGCCGCTATTCCAGCCGAAATGTTAGCTAAAACTATGGAAAATGCTGCAAAACGGGCACAATACGCCGTACAGGCTCAAGGCGGCCATTTGAGAGATATCATATTCAGAAAGTGATGTCAACAAATCTACTTGAACCAAATAAAATGATTATTATCGTCAACATCAAAAAAATAGTGTTTTTGTGATAAAAAAAAACACATGGGTCCGGCGAATATGGGCAACCCAGTATATAGGAAATCTTTATTTTGATCTCGCTCCCTTCCTTATCTAATTGTTTACTGCAGCTGTCTATTCACGAGTGTCAAATATGCTTGATGTACTAACGTTATTAAAAATTATAAAAATTAAAATTAAAATAAATGAATAATAATAAAATATAAAAAATTACAAATGTTCCGCCATTTTGTGCAATAGTAATTGCTCTGATTGGTCAAAGGTTCAAATAATTGCTTCTACTACACTGGAGTCTTCTAAATTCATTAGCGTTCTTCGTTTTGCCATATGGGTTTCACTTTTTGGGATAACGGTATTTTGAAGATAGGGCTGTTGAGATATCATTTCGAAATGACATCCTGAAATAATTAGAGATATTTTAAGAAAAAGTTCAGCACAAATTCTTGGCAGAATAGCTCTAAAACTGAGGAAGTTATTTACAAAAATGTTGTAACTTAAGAAACTTTGCTAAAAAAATGGATTGGAAGAAAGGGAAAAATACAACAATGAATATTGCGCTTGTGAGAGAGACAGACGTAAGTTCCATAGTGACTGATAGACTCAAGATATGTCTCGTGAGCTGAAAAGGTATATATTTGTGAGAAATTAAGTTTTTTAAGCATATGAGGCAGCTCGAAGACATGTATTGGATTGTGTCTTGTACGTTAACATTTCATAATTTAGCTTAATTTGTAGAAAAAAATGCATTTCTGAGTATACAAGACAGTTCGAAGACATGTCTTGTACGCTAAAATGGCAAATGTTTGCTAAAGAAACAGAAAAAGGATTCCTTCAAGTATACAAGACAGTTTGATGACATGTCTTGCATCTTGTCTGATGCGGTAAATTTTCATAATTTAGCTTAATTTGTGGAAGAAATGCTTTTCTGAGTATATAAGACAGTTCGAAGACATGTCTTGTACGCTAAAATTGCATATTTTTTGCTTAAGAAACAGAAAAAGGATAACTTCAAGTATACAAGACAGTTTGATGACATGTCTTGCATCTTGTCTGATGCGGTAAATTTTCATAATTTAGCTTAATTTGTGGAAGAAATGCTTTTCTGAGTATATAAGACAGTTCGAAGACATGTCTTGTACGCTAAAATTGCATATTTTTTGCTTAAGAAACAGAAAAAGGATAACTTCAAGTATACAAGACAGTTTGATGACATGTCGTGCATCATGTCTTGTACGTTAAAGTTTCATAATTTAGCTTAATTCGTGGAAAAAATGCATTTCTGAGTATACAAGACAGTTCCAAGATATGTCTTGCATCATGGCTTGTACGCTAAAATTGCATATTTTTTGCTAAAGAAACAGAAAAAGGATTACTTCTTGTACTTTAAATTTTCATAATTTAGCTTAACTTCTATCTTTTAGGTTAAAAATGCTTCATTTTTAGAAAATTGCCACTTTTATGCCTACAAGACTGGCTATGACATGAATATAGTGTATACGAAAAGTGGTTCGGTGTGTGGAAAAATATGATTTCCGAAAGGCATTTGGCATATGGCCATATGTAGAAGGCATTAATACTTGTTTTTAAAGAAATTGGTTACTAATATTAACTTGCAAATACTATTTACATGTTTCTGCACCTATGACTTTGATGACAACTGAACATTTTCCTCGGGAATTGGTGTGCCAATATATGACATGACTTGGTATACATATATGATTGTCCGCAGGTGTCCCTTGCCATTTTATCTACTTATACTTGCCCTGCATTGACCTATCAAAGGCACTCTTGCAAATTACCGTTTACTTTTATCTACATACCCACGTACAGGTGTATCTTACTCTATCGCTACTTTGGCTGTTTTTGTGGCCGCAGGTGTTGCTTGGTGATGTGTGTAAATATTTTATTTAACACTATTGAATTTTTAACCCACACTTATGCATATATGTAAAAAAACAAACCCACATAGACTGATAGATGTACGCTCATCTGAATATTGTACATACCCAAACATATTTATGTAGCATACATTTGGGCGAAAGTATGAGTAGAATATACCGGGTATGTATGCGTTTTACCTTTACACAATTATATTTATTTTTGCTGTGCTGGTTTGTGGACTGTTTTGTGGTTTCTATGAATATGCTGTGTAATGTACCGTGTGCATTAGCGTGTGTGTGTGTATTTTTGCTGCCCTTATGGTTGTTTATTTTAGCGTAAAATAATACATTCCAGTAAGCTTCAATGCGTGACAATGATAGTATACATAAGGACATGTTATGTATTTGTATGTATGTATGTATATGGGTGTATTTACCTATGTATGCACCGGCTTTTTGCTCTTGTTTGCAAATTAACCGCTTATTAAGTTAATGAGTTGGTCTTTGGCGGTTTTCTTGGGGCTCTAAATAAAATGCTTTGAAAGGTGAGAAAGTTGAAACAGTGAAATTTGATGTATTGTAACGCTTGTTAAGCGTGGAAAATTATCACCTTAAATTAAATACATTTTTTTTACTAAAATTTCATACTACTATCATTTCATTGCTAGGTTTTGGAACATGGCCTCATTTTCTTCTAAGCTGTGTACATTGTTCCACCATTATTTTCGTCGTAAACATTGAACACAAAATTTTGCCGATTGACACATTTAGATTTAGGTTTAGTCGTGGTAATTATGGACCACAGTGCAATATTACGTGGAAATATGAAAATTTATTACCAAGAGAGATACAATTCAAAGAAGTAAAGACAAGTGCTGTAGAAATATCCTCTCAGCTTACAAGGGTCTCTCTCCGCTGAGTCAGTGATAGTATCACTTAACGGCAAAAATAGCGATTGAGATAGAAGGTTGAGCTTCGAAAATGAACAACAACAGATTCTTGTTTGCTATTGGCTGCGGGCAACTGACATGCAAAATACCGGAGTTATTTACTTAATGGAGCTGCAACAAATGATCTGTAAACTAACCGAAATGACTGCGCGCTCTTAGGGTCATTGTGGTGCGAGAAAGACAGTTATAACAACGTATAGCTCTACTCAAGAGTGATGGAATACAAGATGGCGTATATTTGAGAGGGGTTTTTGGAGTAATTTTCGCATGACGTGCAGTTGCGTAAGAGAAATGTGAAAATGTGAACAAGAATGCAAGAAGAAAAAGAAAAAGTACAAAAAAAAAAACAAGAAGAAGAAGAGGAGAGAATAAGAAGAGGAAACTCTGCGGAGCTTCTGAGTAGCCACGATGTACAGAATACAAAGGTGGCCCCTTGGTAAAGAGAATTCAGAGGTGTGATCAACATCAGACCGTTAACCATCTCTGAGCGAATTCGAAAGCATCAGCTGATTGGCTGACCAAAGCTGATACTTTGTTGGTGTTGCACGAAAAAAACATGGACGAGTGTGTGAATGCATGTGAAATTAGCGGACATTTAGCAAAATTCTGCTGCTGAGTACCCGATGACGTGACAGCCGAGGTTGTTGTTGATGTTGTTGAAGTTGTTGAATATTTATAATATAATAATAATTTAAATTTGCGACTAGCACCGTTTTACTACAACGGTTGTCGTGTGATGCCCCTTTTTTTGTTTCAGATCCACTCCCTGACATCCAAGTATAACAGTAAATTTTGTATCTTTATGTCTGAGATTTCATTAATTTGCTGTACAAAAGACTTTCCGAAAGCGCGAAGTCTTGTTTTGGCTAAGCCTGGACATTCGCATAAATAGTGGAAACGACTTTCTTTTACCCCCTCCGCCTGACAGCTTCTGCAGATGGGATTGAAAGAATGCTTAAGTCTGGCTGCATGACCCCCTAATTTTCAGTGACCTGTAAAGGTTGCAGTGATACGTGAAATATTTGAGCGGTGGCATTCTAACAGGGAAATCATCCTTTGGATGTTGTAACGACGGTCAAATGACTTGGAATCTAAGGCCTTGATAGCTGCTTGACTGTCCGAAGAGATAGTTACTCTTGCACCAATTTCTTTGTAGTGTTTTAGTGATTTGCAAGCTTCCCTGATAGATAGTAGTTTTGCCTGGAACACGCTGGCATAGTCAGGAATTGCCGAATGGGTTTGGCAGAGTTGAGCGTTAACTCTGTTTAAGGGGAGTTTCAAGTCTGGTATCTTGTTGTTTTTTAGTGAATACCATCAGTTTAGGTTTGCTCGGGTGCACCTTTTTTATATATTTTTAAATTATTTTTATTTATTTATTTATTTTTTTTATAATTAATTATAATTTAATATTTTTTATTTTTACAAATTAATAATTTTTATTTATTTATTTCATTATTTTTTATTTTTTATTTTTTATTTTTTATTTTTTATATTTTATTCTTATTTTTTTTTTTTTTTTTATTATTAATTATGTGGCCCAATTGCTGAATATTTCCAAAGCTCCTTCCATAGTCTCGCTGATTATTGTTGGAAAAATTGTTAACAGTCGAGGTTACTTGCATAATTTTGTATTTCATCATAGCAGATGGCCAGAACCTGGTACGCTAATCCTTGGGTTGGAAGTCGCTCACAACTGTCGTTGATTTTTGATAATTTTTTTCCTTGACTATGCGGCCAGTTTTATTACTGGTCTAGACACCTTAATTTTAGGTATTTTTAAAACTAAGATAAAAAAATTAAAAATATGTTTACTATCTATCTTTTTTTATGGTTTTTATTAATATTAGAAAAGTAAAAAAAAAAATTTATAAAAAAAAAATTGTGGAATTACAGGCCGGCGCAGCGGGGGCTACAGAAAAAACAGTGCTCCATGGTTGACACGATTCCACCCTTGTAGAGATCTAAAACAAACAAATTAAAAAAAAAAAATCTTCATTAATTAGGACATCGCTATCGGATTACGCCAAATCACAGAAAAATAAAATTAACAAAATGGCGTCATCTTGAAAAAAAATAATTTTTTTACCCTCTTGTTTTTACCTTTTCAAATTTTTTAAAAATACTTCAAACTAAAATTTTTCAAAACCCGAGGCAGGCGCGATAGACAGATGTATGATAAAAAACTCTTATTAAACTTCAAAGCGATCGGTCAAGTAGAATTTGAGATATCAAGACGACCATCTCAAAAAAAGTAGTTTTGAGAAAATCGCGTTTGAAGTTCGAGCAACAATTCCAATATAATTACTTAGATCATAATATTTACTACTCTTCTTCTTCTTCTTAATTGGCGCGATAACCGCTTACGCGATTTTCGCCGAGTTTAACAAAGTCGTTTCTTTCTCGTGCTAACCGGCGCCAATTGGACACACCAAGTGAAGCCAAGTCCGTCTCCACCTGATCTTTCCAACGCAGAGGAGGCCTTCCTCTTCCTCTGCTACCACCAGCTGGTACCGCATCGCATACTTTCAAAGCCGGAGCGTTTGTATCCATTCGGACGACATGACCCAGCCAACGTAGCCGCTGGATCTTTATTCGCTGCGCTATGTCTATGTCGTCGTAAAGCTCATAAAGCTCATCGTTCCATCGTCTGCGATATTCGCCGCTGCCAACGTGAAAGGTCCAAAAATCTTGCGCAGAATCTTTCTCTCAAACACTCCAAGCGTCGCTTCATCGTATGTTGTCATCGTCCAAGCTTCTGCGCCATACGTTAGGACGGGCATGATGAGAGCCTTGTAGAGTGTTAGTTTTGTTCGTGCAGAGAGGACTTTACTGCTCAGTTGACTACTTAGTCCAAAGTAGCAATACTACTCACTCTGGATTAATCGGCAATATATATCCAGGTATATATTATATAAGTACAAAGTGTTTAAATAAATGGTTTTTCAATAAGGGCGGGTAGATGTTGAAACGGAATAAAATGGCGTTTTCTGTGTGGCACGTAGCGCCGTCCTGCTGGAACCACATGTCGTCTAGGTCCATAAGGTTCAATATGGGCCATAAGAAATTGGAAGGGCCACCACGTCTACCGAAAAATGGGGGCAATGCGCGCACCGTTTGCGTTAATGAACACTCATTTTGATAATAAAGTTTTATCATTTGAACGTGCTGTTCAATCGTGTAACTTGCCATGATGATTTGGCATAAACAACTGAATAATAAACAAAAGATTTGACAGATGTCACCAAAACAAAATGGCGGCCACAGGGCGCCAAAATCGACCCGCGCCAATTGAAAAACCCTTTATATGTATAGAATAAATAAAGATTGTGTGGGATGCAAAAGATTCTCTGGAAAGAACGAGTCCTCACGTCATCCGGTAACATCTGCCGTTCATTGTGCGATTCGCTCCACTCGGCCGGCTTAGATGCCACGCCACAAAATCTGCTGTATCTCCGAAAATAATTTGAGTTTTGAAAAATTCGTTGAAGGGCATATTTTTGAAGGTCTAAACTTGGAAAATATGTAAAAAAAAAACAATCGATTTTTTCAAATTTCCAGACCAGAGTACCCCCTTAAGGTGCGCTAGCTTTTCCTTTGGTTCACCTTTAATCCATCAATGAAATATTAAATACTCACCTGTAGACATTTTTAATTTTTCCCGCAAACTATTATGTACTTTTCTATTTTAATAAAAACTCAGTTTTTAAATTCTTTTTTGTTGTGTTTTAATTTTTTTATTGATTTTTCTCAGTTTTTGTTCATTTTACTTTTTAAATAACTAGTTTAATATTTCTTGTTGTTGTTGTTGCTGTTGTTGTTCTTGTTCTGATTTCGTATTTTAAATTTTTATACATATTTGTTGTTGTGTTTTGTTTTATTTATTAAATATAATAACTAAATTTCATAAATATATAATAATAGTAATGATTTTTTTTCCATATTTTCAATATTTTTTGTTATTTTACTTTCGTTCATAATCGTATTTTATTTCATTTAATTTTGTTTTTTTTTTTTTTGTTTAAAAAATTTATTATTTCCTTAATAAGTGTGTGTTTGTGTGTTCGTGTATTTTAAGGAGTATTAAAGGAGTTGGCGCCCACAAAAAACTGCGCACACATACAAACGCGCTCAATATATGTCACTCATTAGGGGGCGTGCGTGCGTCAAGTGGGCGTGCGCTGGCTGTTTTTAGGTGTGTTTGTGTAGTTTAGTGTGTTTGAGTGTTTGAGTGTGTTGACTTAGAAACTAATTTTCGAAACTTATACACGTTTCTTTCCCAACTATTTCACTTACAGATTATTTAATAAAAAGTAGTTGCATACATTTCTCACTTACTGTATAATAATTGTGAGACATTTCATAATCATAGTAATAATAAATTTTATTTTTATATTATAAATTAGGCAAAAAACTTGCTTGAATAATGAGTAAATAAACATTTTGCCTACAATTTGCTCACTGGCCTTATCACAAAACAAACAAAGTTAATGACAAATAAATTGTGCAAAAAATCAATATTGAATAAATAACAAATAAGGAAAAAATCGAATACTTGCTTTTAATACAATAATACAAAAATTGTGTGGAAAATTAATTGATTCGTAATATACAACTGAATTCGCGCTTATAGTAAATGTAAGGGGAGGCAGGAAATTCGTTGATTTTATCACCTGAATTTAAAAATTATGCTTGTACCACTACAGTGTAAAAAACAAATGCCTAAGCGAATACTTTCAAAATTATTAAAAAAAAAATATATATATATAAAAAAAACACAAGAAAATATTACTATATACATAGTAGCTAAATCAAAAAAAAAAAAATAATACAAAAACTATTAACACCTTCATTGCGCACCTAAGAATATACAACTAAAAATGCGTAACTTTCGTACTTTGCTATTGGGAAAAATGTGAATTCAAGTTTCAGTGTGTTTTTTTGTTTTGTTTCTATTTCTTAATTTTTACTCAATATTTTTCGCTTTTATTTGCTACTCGCTTTCATCACAACTGTTTTTATTTTTGTATTGTTTCCTATTTACGGTTTTTTGTTAATATATTTTATGCTTGAAAAAAGTTTCTTTCACTTATTGTATGTGGGTATGTATGTATGTAGGAAAAATGGTAGGTATGTATATATATGTATATATATATATATATATATATTTAATTAAAAAATGGGTGTGGCTTAGAAATGAGTAGGTGTGGACAAACAAATTATTTGTCGTACATATTTATATGTATGCATGTAAATTTTTTTCTTCGTACTTACTATCAATTAACAATTTAATTGATTAACTCACTATGTATGTATATTTGACTTACAATTTAATTACAATCCCATTTTTTCACTATGTTTTTTTATTTTTTATTTATTTAAATATTTTAGGTTTTGTTTTCTCTTTGAAAAAGACTACTACATATTAAAACTGTTTTGTTTTTGTGTTTTTACTTTTAACTTTGAAATTTTTCGCGCTAACGCTGCATTTCGCATTTCTCTCTTTCAATGCCTGGCTGCTTACTTGCGCTCTATTTCGCTTTATTTTTGACATATGCGTTCTCTTTTATCGTTTGTTTACAACTAAACGTCACTTTTGTATATGTTTTTTGTTTTTTTTTTTTTGCTTTTAATTTGTTTTTGCGCATCAATTTGTGTAATTAAACTACAAATTAATTCGTGTTCCTTAAATTTCTTGCTTAATAAAAATTCAGCGTTTTTCACATACACAAAGTAATTTCTAATCTCTCTACTAAAACTTGCATTGACAGCGCAAACGCACATTTTGCTTGCTGTGAGCGCATCTCTTGCCAATTTACGCGCGCCGCTTATTCTTGCTTGCTGCATTTATCTCGCTTGCTATGAGCGCATGATTTAAATCGCGTGGTGCTCTGCGCACATTTCGCTTGTTGCTTGCTGCCTTTTTTCTCTTTACTCATTCGGCCACTGCTCGTTTTTCTCTAGCGCATTTCTCGCTTGCTGCATATGCATGCTGCACTCTCCACTCTCCACTCAAGCAGCCCCACTTTATGTGGGCGCATAGTTTTCCTTGCCTCTCTCTTACTCTTCTAGCTTCATTTACACTCGCTTTTTTACGCATATGTGCATGTGCTGCCTATGCTTTTTCTTTAACCATATTTTACATTCTTCCCTAACACTCATATAACCCCACGAACTTTTTACTAAGTTACTGAAGTTGAAGTTATGCACTTTTTTTCGCTTTGTTTTATTTTTCTTGCTCGCACGCCATTTTTCCCTTCTGTTTCCCTATTCACTACGAATATTTAATAATAATATTATTATTACGTTTTTTCCAATAAAACTTTAAGGCAAATAAAAGTTTCGTTTTAGTTTACATTATCCACGTGCCTATCTACGCACGACGCATGGCGCTTTTCACGTGATGCTCTCCTTCGCAGTAGCGGCTACCGGTTATTCGCTTCATTTTCGTACTATTTTTACGGTTTGGTGGCGCGTACGGTAACAAAAGACATTTGCTTCCCTAGCAAAAATAAAGATGTTTGGAGTAAAAAGAATTTGAAAATGTAAAACCAAATATTTTTTTTACATTTTCGCATGGCTATTGGCTAATTTGTTTTTCGGTTTTATGACATATCCGTTGTTAATTTTTGCTCTTTCTTTTATTGTTTACCTCTTTGTTGTTTGTTCGAAAAGGAAAAGTTTATTGCATTTGTGTGTGTTTTATTTAGTTTTTCGCTTTATATTTATATTTTCAATGCTAAAAGGAACATATTTGTAGACATTTCTTGCGTGCACCTCAATTCTATGCCTGCTTCGTTACGACGCGCGTTACGCTTATTCGCCAAAATTGAAAACAAAATCTATGTGTGTACCTACGGCATCAATTCGTTTAATTTACAAACACATTTCGCTAAGTGTAGTTTTTTGTTGTCTGCTTTTTAGCACTTAGCTATTTTCGCACTGTTCGCACAATGTAATGATTCCAACAGTTCGTTTCTAATGTGCTTTTTACATGCTAGAAAGAGTGAACCACTTTCGCTGCTATGCCTTTATTTTTTCCTACACTCTGACGCTCTTTACAACTAGTTTTTCATTTTTGTTTTCTTAAATACTAATTTTAGAACATGTTTTTTATATTTGTAATATGCTTTCATAATTTTTTATTTATAATATTTCTTTTTTATTTCTATTGTTGTTGCTTAGTATTTTTTTACATAAAACTCTTCTCAAAATTTTTTAAGTTGTAGAGTTATTTTATTTTATTTTTATTCTATTTACTTTAAGTGTTCACGCTATTTATAGTAGTAATATTAAAAAGTAATAGTAACTGTTAAAATGTGTTTTTGTTGTTGTGTTGTTGCATATTTGTATTTTATATGTATGTATATTCATAATATTTTTCGTAAATTTTCTTAGTCTACCACACCGTGTTTGTTGCCTCTCTAAACCCTTTCCATCTGCACTAATTATTGTACGGTCTATTACCGTTAACTTGCTTAACGAACTGTCTCACAATATTTTCTTTTTTTGCCTTTTTTTCAGTGTATAACTCTAGTGTAGTTTTGAAAAAAATTGTCTGTACTTCTAAGTGAAACGATTAACATTTTTTGTGGTTGTTTTGGGTATTGAAATATTTTTTTCAAAAAAATTTTTTTTTCAATATTTCGTTTGCTCTTTTATTTTTTCTGACTTAATTGTTATTTATTTAAGTAAATTTTAGTTTACCCTCAAACTGTTTTATTTGTTTTATTTTATATTCAAATGGTTTTATTTTTTCTTCATTTATTATTCCACATCTATTTTTTCTTCCCTTTCATTTATTATTGCATTATAAAGTTCTTCGATTATTTTCATTCATTAAGTTTTTCTCATTTATATCTCACATCATATTTTGTGTTATTTCTGTTTTTGTTTTAATCTCGAATTTATTTGATTTTCCTTCGCATGCATAAAAATTTAAGGTCTGTTTATAATGGACGGAAACTCATTTAGGCATTTTCTTATTTAACTTGTTGTAGTAGTTGTTGTTGTTGTTTTGACTATCGTTAATTGTCTTCGAATGTAGGTTTGTTTGTTGGGTTATGTTTTTTGTTTTTGGTATTCGTATAAATTGTAAGCAGCAATCGTAGGTTGTTAGCTTTTTGGTAGGGTTTTAGAGTAGAGTGTAGATTAATGTGTAGAGAGTAGAGTAGAGTAGTAAGAGTAAGGTAATTCGTCAAAAAAGTTGTAAGGTGTTAAAATGTTGTTTTAGCTTACGAAATTCTCATTTATAACTGTATATTTGTAGTAGGTAAGTGTTTTCAAAAAAGTGATTATTAAATAGTTTGTGAATAGGTTTAGCTTTAAAAGGGTCTTTGAGTGCCTTAGAGGTGCTTGTTTGTTGATTTCATAATTTTATTTATTTGTTTTTTGAAAGGACTGGTGTAGGTGTGTCAATTTTTTGATCCATTCTTGTTAGTACTTTTAGCTTCTCTTCCAAAATTAATGGTTTCAAGAAAAGGAATTCATACAAAACTAATAATAAGTTTACTTAAACGAGACTATAAGCATTTTCGAGCTTGAAACTCCGCTTTGTAATCTAAAAACCAGATAAAAAAAAACGCCGGCAATTAAACAAAGTTTGAGAAATAGGTAAAAAATAGCTCATAAATATAAGATTTTTAATGCCCATTTCACAGAAAAATGTGATCACATGAACGCAAATGATAAGTATATCCCAGTATAATAGATGCCAAAGTTCAAGGCTGGGCCATCCGAAGCAAGGAGGTTTTGCCAGCAGGTTTTGCATAAGCAAACCGCTGTCATAACCTCTGTTACGCCAAAAAATTAGCTGATACCTTAAAACTCGCTGAGAGCCTAGTAACGAATTGATGTTCGCCACATCTTTGCATTCTGAACATCATGCGTATATATTCTTATTGATTTACAGCAGAGTACTTACGATTGATATTTGTTGAATATTTCTCTCTCTTTCTCTCTCTAAATATACGTTTGCTACCATTTTATAAAACTGACCTCTTATGAATTTAAATGAGTGCAAATCATTTTACTCATCTAGCTTAAGTCAATCCTTATGCTTCCAGCTTGGTTCTTTGACAACTGTTTCACTTGCCAGCCACATTCACGATTCCACAATCGGTTCGATGTTGCCGGAATTGCCCGGTCAAGGACTGCCATTTTAGCAGCTTTTTGCAAACATTTATGCGTAGTATGTATAGTGTCACAATAACAATAACATCAAACGGGCTTATCATACGTTTAATTTTCTTTTTCTGCTCAAATAATCAACATTGCTTTTCTTGTGAATAGCGCTAGAAATATGTTATACAGTATCGCTTACCTTCCTTCTTAATTAATGCTGATTAATTTTTTTTATCACCAATATTGTGGATATAGAGCGCACATCTCCCTTTCATTCCTTTTACTCGCAAAATGCTTATACATACATCACCCACTCTGGTGACGTTTGATAGTTTGCTTTCAGCGTTCTGTGGCGTCCTCCTCCGTATATTCATTCTCACAAATTTCATTAATGCAGTGATTGGCTCACTGAGCGCTCTTTCTCTCACACATATTTCAGTGTATTTATTTGCCAGTCCTTGCAATTGCTTATTACTGTAAATTTGAATACCACTGTTCACTTAGCACTTTTTCCTTCATCCATCTCAGTTGCATTGCGCGAGCACTAGTAATATAGTACTTATGCGCACATATCCTACTTACGGCACTCTTTAGGCGTCTTTTCTTTGTGAAGCATGCTTGTGTACTTATATCGGTAGTTCTTTCTTCGCCTTAGTTCAAAGTAGGGTTAGTTGCATATTTCTATTCTATTCTAACCTTGATGGAGCATTTATCCAATATTAAGATGTTTCGTATAACTATAGAGAACGTATATACATACATATGTGTGCACATAGGTATGCCTTTCATTCTCTCAAACGTGCATATCTTGTTCTCCACATTTTCTCAGCGCGCTCATGCGGTAATTTTCCTAGTTACCTTGAGGAGAAACTTTAATTGAGGGGTTTTTTCAGCGATAATTTGAAAGTAGAAATGCATAAATAAAGCACTTAAAGTCACATAATAAAATCTCAACGCATACAAACGAGTACAAGTATGCTAACAGAGTAACTGAAAATCTTGTCAGCTAAATGTAAATGACCTATTGAAATAGAGCGATCTGTGTGAATGTAGTGAGTTATTAAGGGGAAATTGCTATAATACGAGTGTTTATTTAAAAATCCTTCGGATCGAGTTGAAAACAAAGCAGAAGCAAGAAAAATGCAATGGTTGTAGAAATTTCCGTAGATTATAACCAGCCCTTAAATAAATACGATGACTATATATTTATACAATATATATATGTATATGCTATAAATATGTATATGTAAGTAAATATATACCATTTAATTTATGTATGCACATATCAATGTAAATTTTTCGAGTTTGCATATTTTTCCATAGTTGGTAGTTATTTAAAAACAAACAAATATTTTGTGTAATATTTTATATTTATAAGATGTTAATTTTATAATAATTATTTATGTGTGTTTATATGGTTATGCCAGTTAGTCGTTTTATGTTTAATGATTATAATTTTTACTTTAACTTCGTCTTATTTATATTTCCCTTTTTGTACCAAATAATATTTAGTACTTGTAACGATTTGAGTCCGGTTGTATGTATGTGTGTATTTGCTTTTATTCATAGTACAAACGTTAATTTATTTTTGTTTTAAAAGATCACATTTCATTTTAAGTTGCCATTAATAAATATAATATATTTTTGTTTTTGCAAAATTTAAATTGGGTTGTTTTGCCTTTTATTGCAAACCATTTCTTCTCTTGCTTTAACTTGCAATAACTTAGGGGGTGGTTTGGAGATTGTTTATTTTTTATATTTACATAAATATGTATAATTATAATTGTAAGTGTGTGTGTTTGTGTAGTTAAATTTTTATAATTTTTTTTTATATAGTAGTCTACTATATAAATATATGAAATATAAATATTTTTTTTAATGTATTATTTTGAATATATAAATATGCATTAATTGTTTTGCTACTTTAATTTATTTATTTTGAAAAAAAAGAAAAATATTTCTTAAGTGTTTGTATTTAAATCAAAAAATTGTGCAGAAGGAAGTTAAAAAATTGCTAAATAAAAACACTTTTCTTAATAAACACAAAAAAATTATGAAATGGAAATAAAAAAAAATTTTTTATTTAAATAAAATAATTAAATAAATGAATAAGAGAATAATTAACTAATTATAGAATATATTGAAATCAAAAAACAAAAAAAAAAAAAATTAAATAAAAAAAATTTAATAAAACGAAATTAATTGGAAATATAAAAAAGGAAATAGAAATCTGAAATATCTGTTTAGAAACCACAAAATTATGTTAAAAACTAAATAAATAAAAATAAAAGTAAAACTAAAATAATTTCAAACTAATAATAAAATAATTAATTAATTACAAAATACATTAGAATCAACTAAAATTAAAAAAATTAAGTGATTTCCATTGGTTCATAAATTTAACAGGTGTAGTTAAACACAAAAAACGAAAACACTAATATACAATAATAACAAAAAATAACTGAATAGAAACCGTGAAATTACAGTAAAACCACATAAAAATAGTAAAAAATATAATTTGAAAGAAAGAAATATAAATTAATAAAAAAAATTTAATACAATAAAATAATTACCTCAAAATGGTTAATGTTACGTTTATGTACACATTGAAAAGGAACTATTTTTTATATTTGTAAAAAATATTAGTTAAGTTTTAATCACATATTTGTTTACATTCAACTTAAGTTCACACTTAGAGAAAAATTAAAGACAAAAAAAAACAAAATCTTTAGAATTATTTAGAAGTTTTTCAGTTTGCTTGTGTTTATTTAAATAATTTTCATTGTTTTTACTGCAATAAATATTTCAATATTTCATGAATAAAATCAATGCGGGTTACTTTAATAAATTCACACCCATATTTCACTAATGTTCAAAATACTTTTTATAACATATTTGCAAATACAGGAAGATTTGATTTTTATTACTACACAGTACACACTCTTAAATTTATTCGCTGTTATTGGTTATTTTTTATAGAAAAAAAAGTGTTTTGAACATTTTTTTTAACTTTACTAAAATGTTTTCGTCGTTCAAGAAATCTTAGCAATTAAATTTGATTTTTATTCTGTTCCAACATACAGCCTTGCTTAGCTGTGCTGCTGCAGGCTGTTTTGCACACTTTAATACATAAAAAAATATTTAATATCTTTTTATTTTTAGTTATGTTTTTTCATTTTTAGTTAATATTTTTTAATTTTCAGTTAATATTTTTTCATTTTTAGTTAATATTTTTTAATTTTTAGTTAATATTTTTTAATTTTTAGTTAATATTTTTTAATTTTCAGTTAATATTTTTTCACTTTCAGTTATTGTTTTTTAATTTTTAATTACAATTTTTTTATTTTCAATTAATAATTTTTTATTTTTAGTTAATATTTTTTTATTTAAGTTAATATTTTTTCATTTTTAGTTAATATTTTTTTATTTAAGTTAATATTTTTTCATTTTTAGTTAATATTTTTTCATTTTTAGTTAATATTTTTTTATTTTTAGTTAATATTTTTTCATTTTCAGTTAATATTTTTTCATTCTAATTTCATATTTTTTAATTTTATTTTTTATTTTTTACCCATTATTTCACATATTTTCCGCTTCATACGTTTTTAGTTTTTTATTTACCAAACATTTACCGCTATTTTGGTGTAGTTGGCCTTATAAATTGTAAAAAAGAATTTTTAATTTTAGTACTTAATTTTTTGTTTTTTACATTTTTAGTGATTACTGGCTGCTTGTGTTTTGCTCAGTGTTCTTCATTCAATGTAAGTTTGTTGTTGTTTTTGGTTTATTAAATAATACCGCTATTGTTTTTTGTTTTTGTTTCTTTTTTTTCTAGTAATAAATCGTTGTTGCAAAAATAGGACGTGACTGTACTTGCTTGCTTATCTGCTTCATATTTTTTGTTGCTATTATTTTGTTTACTTCTATTTTTAAACTATTTGCTAATAATTTTAATCTTTAGTTAACCAAATTTTTGTATTTTAACTTTCAATACATTTTTACTGTGCTGCTATGGTAATCACTTTTTCTGTCGTTAATGCAGTTTTTTTGTGAACTTTTATTACTTTTATTTTAAGTTTAATATTTATTTTTTTTCAATGTACAGCTTAAAAAGTGGCATTGTTTCTGTGTTGATTACGTTTTTATTTGTGTTTATTTGCATTTTTTAACTTTGAGTTTTGAAACTTTCACTTCAGTTTTTATATATGCTTGTATTTATTGTTTTTGTAGTGTTATTTTTAGTTGTTGCTTGTTGTTTTAATGTTGTGTTTATTTTCATTTATTGTTTAAATTTATTTTCATTTAGTTTTTGTCTGAAATATGGAACACTAGAGTTAAAATTGTGAAACTAGTTGTGTTTTTGTTTTTGTTTTTATGTTAATTATCATATTCACTAATTAATCCCTTTATCCAACAGCTACATACAGTGACTCACAAAAGTATTTTGCATGAGAAGACAAATAAGTTCACGCTTCAATTCCTGTATATTTTTTAAATTCATTTGTTATTTATTTCATTAATTCTTAAACATAAACCTTATATCTACATAAACAATGTATTAAAACTTTAAAAGAAAAATATGTTCCAATGTAAACGTAAAAAAAGTAAAATAAAATAAAACTCATTGCTCACAAAAGTATTTTGCTTTTGACTAGGTGGTGTACAAATATACTAATTTCTATTAATTCAATATTTCGTATGGTAACCATTATTTTTGGAAACTGCTTCCAAGCGCCTTGGCATAGATTCTATTAACTTGCGACAAAAGTCAAGAGGTATTTTTTCCCATTCTTGGAGTAAAACATCTTTAAGGTCACTTTTTGACGAAATTTTGTGTTCTCGCACTCTTTCTTCGAGATAGGCCCACAGATTTTCTATGGGGTTGATATCGGGACTTTGAGGAGGTGTTGGCAAATGTTTTGTATTAAAAAGTATCCACATTTTGACATCATGCGCTGTATGCTTGGGGTCGTTGTCGTGTTGAAACAAAAAGTGGTTAGACGACATTCCCATTTTTTCTGCACTGGAATGTAAGTTGTCTTTGAGAATATACAAATAAATATGTTTATCCATCGTTCCATCTATAAACACCAGCTTTCCGACTCCTTGGGCCGACATACAACCCCACACCATGACGGAACCTCCACCGTGCTTAACAGTGGATTTAACATTTTTTAATCGCAGCTCTTCATTTGGCTTCCGCCATACCATACGACGTCCGTCCGGACCAAAAATGTTGAATTTGCTTTCATCACTAAATATGACGGTTTTCCAAAACTCAAAACTTTTGGATTTATAGGTGTTGGCGAATAAAAGCCGCTTTGCTTTATTGACTTGTGAAATCAGTGGTTTTTTCCTTGCTGCACGACCGTGAATATTGTTGCTTCTGAGGGCTCTGCGCACTGTCTCATCGGATACTTCAATCTGAAAGGTTGATTTTATTTTGTCATTGATTTTTGGGGCTGATAAATGTGGGTTTTTGCGATTTTCTTTCAAGATTTGGCGTTCTTCTCTCTCAGTTAGCAACTTTGGTCGACCAAAACGGGTTAAATTGTCTAAATTACCGCGTTCTTTACACTGTTTTATTACATTTTCTATCGTTTGGCGGCATCGACTAAACATATTGCAAATATATTTCGTAGATTTTCCTTCATTATGGAGATGTAAAATAATTTTTTTTTCAGCTGTAGTTAGTTCTTTACCCTTTGGCATTTCCGATATGCACAGTACCACAATTACAAACGAAATGAACTCAATTACAAATAAAATTGATTATAATACGCACTTGTAGCCACAACTTCAGCGAAAACAGAAAAAGTAACTGAACTGCGTCCAGTAACGGTATCTATAAACAATAAGCAAAATACTTTTGTGAGCACACATTTTCATTGCTACGCACGTTTTTTGTTATATGCACCTAACGGTACAATTTTTGTGCATGATGTGTAGCCCAATTGCTAAGACAGTGCTCAATAATGCGTGTAAGTATTAACATTTTTATTTTCGGATACTTAGTACATACAAAATCTTAAATTTATACATACGCGCTATTATGCAAAATACTTCTGTGAGCCACTGTAAGTAAGGTGTCACTAACACTCCTAAAATACGCTCAAAAAAATGTGTCTGTATGCAGACGCGGCTCTCAGCAACGCAACTGTCTCAGCTGCGATTGGAAGCGCACGCGCTCTATCTACGCTAATCGCAACAACAACTCTTGCCTACTCTCTTTACTCTCGTCGTGTGTCACATTTAATGGCGCGCTGCTCCGTTGCCAATTGAACCTTTTTTTTCAAAACTTTCGAAAACTACAACTACACTAATTTCGTCGTTTCAAAAATTTCAAATGTGTAATTTCTAAATTATTGTATAACACTATTTTCCAGTACTTAATCATTTTTATGCCAACTGCTCTTTTATTTCCTTATTATATTTTACTTCGTTTTCCTCAATAAATTATTTATGCAATCAATTATTTATTTTTTAACTGGTCACTCTTAAGCCTACAACCTCTTATACACATTTTAATGTAGATTTATTATTACTTAATTTTTTTTTTTTACCTCTATATATGTATAATATATATTTACGTCTATTCAAAACCCATATTTTTTTAACTTACTGGTTTGTTGTTGTTTTCTATGTGTTCAAGTCTTACTAAACTTTTAAAAAATTATTCGTTATAATTATTATTTCATACATATATTTATTTTCAATATCTTAGATTTTTGTTAATTAAACATTTTTTCATTCACTGCTAGTTGTTGTAGTTGTTAATTTATTATTTAAATATTCTTGTAAATAGTTAATCAACCTTTAATTGTTGCCTTAATTATTGTGATAAGTTGAAAAGTGTTGTTGTAATATGTGTGTGGGTGTGTGTGTATATATGTGTGTGTGCGTAAGTGAGTATGTGAAATTTTGCTTAGAACTTGATTTTTAGAATCCAAAAAAAAAACATAATAAGCAAAACAATACTAAATAATATACACCTTCCATAATAAAATATAATTATTAAATATTAAACATTAATAAGTACAACCAAATAAAACAAAACAAAAAAATTCGATTTATGTTTATAAAAAAAATATCTTATAAAAATTCAACCTGCAGTCTATTCTTTTGCCATCCAACAGCATTGGTGTCTCTCTCGTTATTTTGTAGATTCTAATTCATTCTACACAGATTCCAGCAGCACTGGTGTCTCTCTCTCGTTATTTTGCAGATTCTAATTCATTCCACACAGATTCCAGCAGCACTGGTGTCTCTCTCTCGTTATTTTGCTAATTCTAATTCATTTCACACTGATTCTGTTATCCCTCTCATAAGTACTCAGTTTCGCATTCCTATCTATTCTTATCGCTTGCGCATCTCCAATACATATGCTGCTCTCGCTCTCTTTTGCCTTCATAACCTTCATTCACTTCAGCATTGCTAATTGTTTTTGTCCTCATACTAATACGGCTAACCTGCAGCTCACAATAAGATTTGTCTCATTTTTTCACAAACAGCGTGCACTCCATAACTCATCCGATTTTACTGATAGCAGAAATGAATGAGAGACTTTGATTGTGTCAACGCGCAGTGCTATTTCTGTTTTTAGTAGCGAGTTGAATTGACTGCCTTAAGTTTGCTGATAGTAAGCATGCACGACTCTGCATTCTGGTGAAATATATTGAACTGCAAGTGATTGGTAACAGTTTAGCATTCTTATTCTTGTTGGCCCACGTATTTACGGGAGTGAACGAAGAAGTGCAAGAGAGGCAGAGCCTTTAGTGAGGCAAAACTTTTCAACAGAAACTTATTCAACATTTGCTTTATACAATTTCTGTTTCACTTATCACTTGCACAGATCTGAAGTATATCGCACATTTGTGAATCTTAGTGCTATTCTCAAACCAATTTTCAAGAGGGCTTTGCGGCACGCAGACAATTTTATCAGAACTCAGTTAAATTTCTATGCATCTGGGCAATTTTCTCTGCATTTGGGTTATTTATCCTGCACCTACGCTCTCAAAAAACTACCTATCTGTTCTCTAAAATGTTGCTTCTATTTCTCCAATGCGCGTGTTGGATGTTCTGGAGTATTGAATTGACAGTAATTGTTGGCATCTTTCTTTAACATGGGCATGTCTACTTCTAACGCTTTCTATCTCTTTTCTATCTATCTTTATCTATTTCCTTACCTCCGGACAATTTTATAATATGCGCAGGCGCAGGTTATATTTTTGACTGACTTTTGTGCTGTCGTTTAGAACATTTGCTGTTGCTTGCTACTAGATTTCTAAACTTCCCAAATTTAACCCTTCAATGACCTGATAAAAAAAAATCAGTATATTGCCGCTTTTTGGTTTCAGCAATGAGAGTAAAGGTTCAGTAGAGTGCTGAAAAATCTCAAATTCTCTATATGCCTTCTTTCTTCCCTGTCGTATGCTTTTGGAACTGTCTGCTATTTATTGATTTTATGTATCGACGAAAAAAATGAAAATAAAAATAAAAATCATTAAATCAATCAAAACAGAAATTAATGAATATAAAAAAATTAAAATTAAAATTATTACCTCCAATGAGTATTTCGTGTATCTTTTCACCATCATTCATTTTGTTCGCACTTGCAACAATTAAAACTATATGAACTACATTTTATTAAGTGGTGAGGGGTCATAATAGACAATCGGTAATCGTTAATTGTTACATGGTAATTGGTACTTAATATGTCAGTACACAGAAGAAACATTAAGAATATATTTTTTCACATAACAAAACCAAATAAAATAAAACAAGATATGTTGACGAAATTAACAAATTTAAAAACTAAAATCGCTGCCAACTGGCCGCGCGGTTGACAGAGCAAATTGAGCCGCTCTCGCACGCCTTCAGTTACATACATAAAGACATATACAAACATATGGTGCTTATTGCTAAAAATATTCGAGTGTGAATTGGAAATGTCGTTAGCAACTTACGTCGCACGTTTGCTGCTGCTTGAACGCCACTTAGCAATGATTTCACAGGCTGCGCGCATGCGTTGTACAGCTGCGCGCTTCGTCTAGCGCTTGTCGCTTGGACATATCGCTCACAGGCTTAAGCGGCGCCGCCATTGCTGCCGATGATAATTACGTGTTGCTGCTGGCTTGGATATTGTAGTGCTTGTTGTTGTTGTTGCCACAAATTTTGATGCTGCTGTTGGTGGTAGCTGTTGCTGCTGTACCCATTGAATTGCGCATTTCATATGCAGCCGCCCACCATGGCGCCCGCCGCCGTCGCTGCTGCTTCAGCTGCTGTAGTTGTTGCCACCGCTAGTGGTGTGTTGGCTGTTGCAGCCACAGCGCCTGTCAGCACATGTGAATGCGGCGCTGCAGCGGTTGTTGTAACTGCAGTGGCTAGCATGTGTTGAGGCGCGGCAGCTGTCAACATTTGAGGCGCTGCTGCATAGTGGAATTGGTGCTGTGCAGCCGCCGCCGCCGCTGCTGCCGCTGCTGCCGCTGCATATTTGATCATATGTTGTTGTGCTGCGGCCGCGCTTTGTTGTTGATGATGTGTCGGATAAATGTACGACGCAGCGGTGGCGACAGGCGATTGTTGTTGTTGCTGTTGCTGCGCTGTCAAAATTGGAATGCAATTTGAATTGTAATCGCTGCTAAGCAACAAAGTGGGCGTACCCGTGGCCAATTCGTAAGCGCCGCTGCTGGCGTATGCGGTGAGTTGTGGTGGCGCCGCCTTCAAGTAAGCAGTGCCAGCAGGTGGTGGTGGCGCTGGAACAGTGGCAATGGCCGTGGGCATGGTCACGGTGGAGGTGGTCGGCAAAGTCGATGTGGCGGAAGTGAGCGCTGTGGGTGAGGTGGCAATGGAGCAGGATGACGATGAGGATGCGGATGACGGCGAGTAGGGTGAATGACAGGTGAAATGGGGCAGATGGAATGCGGCCGGTTGTTGTTGATAGATTGTATGCGTGGCATGCTTGTTATTGCTGTTGAGGCTGACATTGCTGCTGCTGCTGTTGCTTGGGCTGTAGTGAGTTGAAATGTAATTGTTGTTGTGATGGTAGTTGTAGTGTGGTTGGTGCTGCTGCTGCTGCTGTTGCTGGTGAAGTTGGTGGTGCTGCGGCTCGATTATTATCAAATTATTATTGTAGTTGGTGGCAATGCCAGTCGTTGGTGCTACTGCTGCTGCCGTTGCTGTTGACTTGACATGCTGTGGATATTGTTCATGTGCTTGCTGTTGTTGTTGTTGTGATATTGTATGCATTTGATTGTTCTGGTTGCTGTTGTTACTGTTGCTGCTGTGACTGCTTGTGTTGCTGCTGCTGCTGCTGCTACTGTTGCTATGTATATTATTGTTACTGTTGTTGTTGCTGTTGCTGTTTGTATGAATGATGGCAGCCATGACATTCGCCGGCGGCAACACAATCGGTATATGATAATATTTACATTGTTTACGTCTGCATTGACCGTTGGCGTGATCGCGACACACAGCCACACGTTGATCACATACTTCAACCTTGTCATCTGTGATGTCGAGCGGTGAGAAGGGAATGCGCGCGCAATTGAGCGGGGAGGGAGCGCCAGGTCAGGAGAAAAGAAAAGATCGCGAATAGTTTAATTAGCAAATATTCAAATATTTTCAAAAATTAATAAATATTAAACAATTTACAAAAATAAATATTATATACAACATTTCTTTGCCTGTTTGTGTGTGTGCGTGTATGCGTGTGGAAGGAGAGAATAAGACATACATATAGAGGTGAGTACTTGTAAAACAGTGCTGCGGGTCATACTTATATGTATATGGTATGTATTATATTTATCTCAAGTTGCTAGAAAATAATTTCTTAGATTTCATACAACTTTTTTTAAATTACATAAATTTTTGAAATTAAATTACATGAATTTTTTAAATTAAATTACATGAATTTTTAAATTAAATTATTTTGCAGTAAAAGTTGCTCCTTAACAAACATTTTAGTTCATGTTCGGAAAAGTCATACTAGTTCGAGATGGTCTAGTCTGGGACCAGTTGCAAAATGAGCAATTACAGGTGAAATACGAAACAAACAAAAAGAAAACGAGGATCTAACGAATGTTAAACTGCTTAGCTTCCATACATTTTTTTAATTAAATTACATTTTTTTTTATTAATTACTTAAGTTAATTAAATTACAAGAAGTTTTAGAAATTAAATTATCCTACTTTAAAAAAACAAACTGCTCAGGAAACATTTCAGTTTATGATAGAACAAGTCATACTAGTTCGAGATGGTCTAGTCTGGGACCAGTTGCAAAATGAGCAATTACAGGTGAAATACAAAGGAGAAAACGAAGACATTTACAAAAAGAAAGCGCGGATCTATCGAATGTTAAACTGCTCAAATAGCATACAACTTTTTTTAATTCAAACATTACTTTTTATGAAGTAATTAGGTTAATCATTTTTGATTCTTGTAATTAATTCTTTAAAGTAAATTATCGCGCAGTAAAAATACAAGCTGATCAAGAAAAATATTAGTTCATGATCAGAAAATTCCAACTAGTTCGAGATGGACTAGGGTTGGACCAGTTACAAATTGACCAATGAAGGTGAAATACAAAACAAAACAAAAAAACAAAAAAAAACACAAAAAAACAAAAAGAAAACGTGGACTTAACGAATGTTGATGGATTTCATCATTTGATTTTTTTGGAACTAGTTGAGCAAGTGGTATTATGTAGATGCTTAGGTTGTCTAGTTCAATAAATGGTATAATACTGATGCATAGGCTCTCAATTGAGATTTTGTAGAGCAATGCCATGCTAAAAATACCAGTTGCAAAAATCGGAAACAATTGGCAGACGAACTACTGCAGCTGCAGAGCAGGTTAGTAGTAAGGCCTATAGTAGTCAAACCAACTTGTCTCCTTATGGGCTTGCACGCATTTTCATATTCATATTTTACATATGTACATTATGATGGTTCACGCTCCATAGAAACACAAATCGGTACTGTTTTCCCATTGGATTTCTATAGTTAAAAAGACTATTATATTGCCAGCCTTCCACTAAATTATTTGGGAAAAGTATTAAGATAATCGTGAGCTAGACCAATTTGAAAGTACCTGCGAAAATCGACATTTTTTTGATAAATATAATTAGGTTTTAAAAATATTTTTCTTCAAAAAACTACCTCTAATGATAGAAGAGTTTAGCACGCATCAGTTCTTTGTGTCAATTTGACACATAAAATATGGCTTAATTTTTTGTGAAGAATGTCAAGCCTATGAATATTTGTTTTTTACTATGTAATTATTTGTCAATGTATTTTGATTTGTTTTCTATAAATACATATATATAATTTTCCTATTTTTATTCATGTTGAATCAATTTGAAATTTTATTAAATTATTGTATTAAACTCAAAAGGCGTGCAAAAAAGTGCTAAACATTTTTATCCATAGAATCAAAGTAATGATATTTGTCGCATATATTTGGAGTCTGTTTGCCCAAAAAATGAAAAGGGTGGGAAACTAGCTTTGCAGTGATATCTTAGAAGTCCAAATTGGTCAGACTTTCGCTGATTTATTCAAGTTTTCCTTTAATCCATGTTTCTTCCAAATCATTCAAAATTCTTATTTTTGATGAGGCATCACAATTCATGAACTTTTAAGTAATGAAAAATGTTAAGTTATGGAAATAGTTTTTTAGCTTCTAAATATTAATCAGCGAAGGCTCTCTACTAAGAGAAATCTTTTTTCCATCAACAAACTTAAAAAAAATGTCGACAATCCCTAACTCATAGAAGCCATGTACGGGTATATTATATAAGTACATAAATGTGGGATGCTGAGGAGCGACAGCTAATAGAAATAGGTTTTTCTTGTGAGTGCCGAACTCAGTGGCACACACTGAAATCTATTTAGCGAGTCGCGACTGCCAGTCATTCTAATATACTAGAGTAATTTGAAGCTTTCTAAAATGCTCAAAAGATCTCTAATTTATGCGTTACTGATCATGAGTGTGATTTGTTCTTAATCGGGTGTAGCACTTCATGGCTTAGATATCATATTTTATAAAATTATATGCCTACAGGCCTCGACATTATAGTCAATATGACTCCAATAAGCGCAAAATTAGTTATCCCATTTCAACTTCTCTAATTGGATGAAGCGAATTGGTTAGGCTTTGATTGGTTAGAGCGAGGCAAAGTATTTCCCGTTGTTTAGCTTAGGGGAGTGGGTGTCCGTTACGGAGAATAGAAAAGAGAGTGAGATTAACATTATGAAGTGGGTACGTCGCTATCAGGTAAGTTTTTCTTTTGTTTTTTCGTCTTTCTTTCTGGTTCTCCAAGCAGTGCTCAGAGTTGAGAGAGTTGGCTACAACAAATCAATTATTCGCTTCACAAGTATGAGGAGTGTTGTTGAGCCTAGGGTAGGCTTTCGAATCATACTCATTACTTTATGTTCGCGTATATGTAGACAGTTATGACTGTTAAGTATTATAGTAGGTCACTTTTTCTACAAGGAAACCAATAATGAAATCCTATGATGAATCCTTTTGCAAACAAGTCTCATTTTGTTCTGAGTAGGTAAGTAATTAAAGAGTAATTATTGTGAATAAAAACTAAAGTTTGTAGGCCGTTCTAAGTCGACAACAAATATCTGTTTAGAATATATTTTTATCAATAACTCTTAAAAGCTTTTAAAAACCCTGTTAGGGAGGTAGAAAATACTTCGCGTAAATAAAGAATTTTGCTAGCAAAATACGTCGCATTTATAACTCAATCATTTCTTAACCGATTCAGTCTATCGGTAGACATATCGCCCATTAACTCCAATAGTGTCATAATTCAAAAATAATTTAATATTTTTTTTATATGAGTCTGTGGAAATGAGCATAAACACTTATTTTATGCTGTGAAAACAAAAAATTAATGGCGATATCTATTATAATAAGCAGCGGGTGATTTTTTAGCTATTATCTTTTTAAACAGTTTGGTTTGTTTTGTTTCACTGTCAAACATCTTCAGTTTGGTCTACAATTTAACCATGAATCGTCTTACAAACGAACAACGCTTGCAAATCATTGAATTTTATTTAACTTATTATTATTAATTATTAATTTTTTTAATTTTATTTTTTATCGAAAAATTGTGTTCAACGACGAAGCTCATTTTTGGATTAATGGGTACGTAAATAAGCAGAATTGTCGATTTTGGAGTGAAGATCAGCCAGAAGAATTGCAAGAGCTACCAATGTTTCCAGAAAAGGTCACAGTTTGGTGCGGTTTATGGGCTGGAGGTATCATTGGACCGTACTTCTTCAAAGATGCTGCGAATCGTAACGTAACTGTGAATGGTGAGCGCTACCGTGAAATGATATCCAACTTTTTTTGCCCAAAATGCAAGAGCTTGACTTGCATGACATGTGGTTTCAGCAAAACGGTGCCACATGCCA